>JAOEHX010050954.1:0-19317 GCA_025448015.1 Bolborhynchus lineola | reverse complement strand
ATTTGCTTTTCCCACCAAGACCACTGTTTGATATCTACTTTACATACATAGCTAAAGCTACTGATAGGACCTGCAATTCTTTTCCAAAGGAAAATAAATGTGCTTTCTCCACTGCTGCTGCGCTTTCTGATCAGAATGCCCCTTAGTTAAAGTACAATAAATTGATAAGAATGAGACCAAATTTTAATTTTTCAGTTGAAATTTTTCAATTACTTCAGATTGTACCCTATATACCTTACAATTCTTGTTGGAAAAATGAAATCCAAACCAACCCTAGTTGTGCATACATAGAAGGCACACAGGGTCATTCCTACCTCATTTCCCTACGCTATGGATGCCACGTTTCTCTCTGACAATCTGGAAATAAGGCTCAGCCTCCCTGGAACAGCAAAACTTAATCCAGTAGACCAATAATCTCACAGAAATTTATTTTCCACTTTCTACTGTTTATTTCTGTAACAGGGGATATTCCTACATATTTAAATTTAAGAATCTCTGAAAATTTTTTAAATGGATAAGTTTGTAACATTCTTTCTACAACTTTTCCAGAGTACTGCCTGCATGCATTTTAGCACCAGATTATTCAGATTATTCAGAAATACAGTCTGAATCAGAGGGACTAGTTTACAAAAAATAAAATAAATAAACACACCCCCCCACCCAAAACCAAACCAAAACCGAAAGAACAAAAACCACAAAACCCCTGCATTTACCAGAAGTTATTTGGGCTTGGGGTGGTTTGGTTTTTGTTTGGTTTCACTTTGAGTTTTTGTTGGTTGTCTTCTTTCTTTTATGAACATAAGTTAATAAGCAATAATTTACAGAAACAAAGAAGGAAACAAGGGAGGAAGAATTATGAAAATTAACACACTAATGAGTAATACTTTTGATTTTGAAATTATTCTACTAGATAAACTCCAATTTCTGAAGCCACTACTTATCCAGCAAAAATGCTGTCAAGTCAAACTGACAGAACATTTTAAGAAAATCAGAAAGATCAAACTGAAACTCAAATTTAGAAATAACCACTACTACAATGATCCCTGAGTTTGAAACCATGAATAAAATGTTTATGGTCTTGAGCATTAAACCTGCATAAATCCTGCTATTTTTAGCAACAGACAAGTTTGAGTTGTTATTTTATAAAATTACGTTATCAAAGCGCTAAGTAATAGCTAAAAATGGCCTCTAACAGAATGTTATACTAGATGAGATAAAGCAAGGATTAAAATCTAGTAGCTTCCCTGGTATAAGCAAGATATATGTGGCACCATGTATTATATCGAAGAAAATATTAGTCCAAACTTCAAGAGCCTTTTTTGGCTTTTTTTTATTTTGCTGGTATAAAACAATACAGCTCCACTGACTTTAGTTGTACTGATTTACAACTCTTGAGGATCTGAATCATAAAATCTTCATGCCAAAAGAATTGGCTTTTGACATCAGCTGGGCAGTAGTTTTGACAGCATCCATAAATTTAACACCCAGGAAAGACCCGATGAAATTCTGAAAGTATCATCAGATATTATTGCTACATATTGGCTACAAAATATTAACTAGTATCCTAGATACAGCACTAAATGAAACAGTTGCTAGTATTTTAAATCCCGGTCAAGACAGCTTTGTCCAGCAGATAACAACTAATAAGAATCATTTTACATAATGACTTTTGATCAAATAAAGTATAATGCACTGTCAACAAGATGATTACAGTAAATTTTGTCTTTCTGAAGAGCTGTGGCAAAAGTCCTGTAAACCACCAAAACTGAGGCTCAGTTAGGAAAATGGCCCAGAATCTGGTTCTCCATACTAGGTTAAAATTCATAATCAATCAGAGGATGCTTAGTTTGTACATTTTACAGTTATAACCAACGTGTACGCCTCTTTGCTGGAATAATTTCTGATCAATCTCTCTTCTGTGACTCAGAATAGGATTTAATAAAACCAAAATAAAATAAATGAAGCTGTACTTCAAATAGCAATAGTTCACCAGATATGTCTTCAACCTGAAATTTCTTTGGAATGCAGCATAAAGCCTAAGTTTACAGCTTGAAGACTGGGATTCTGCCACTCATGAAAGAAATGTGTGGACAGCCATATAACAGACCTTGAGAATTTCTTTAAGAGGGTAGTCCCTTGCTATTTTGTTGTTATTGGGGGGAAGGGAGGGGGAAGCTTTTAAAGTATTCATAACTTTAGAATTCACCACCTCCAGATTTGCTCATCTGAAAAATGAACCCACAATTTTGGACAGAAAAAGAAATAGACTCAAAATAATGAATTCTGTCCAGAGAAGAGAACCATCACAAGAAGAGTTAATTTTGCATTATCTCATATGCCAATCTATGATAACCATCAGCAGATGGTGAATATTGGATCCTTTGGCTCCAGCAGAGGAAGTGTTTTAAAGAGGAAGTTTTTGGAGGGCCAGTACTCCAGGAGCATCCCTGAATTTCATTTTAACAACCCAATTAATCAAAAATCTTGTAGGTTTTAAAGCTCAAAAGCATCTTAATCATACATGATGACTTCTGAAAGAAGAAAATTAAGTTTCTGCTACAACGAGTTAATTTAAACTTTCACATTTGCCATCTTTTTGAAAGAACTATATGCAAGAGTCCAAACGTGACCTGCTTTGCCCCCTTAGATACTTGCGGAGACATTCACACTCAATGTCTGCAAATCCTCCACTCTCAGGTCTTCATACTTCATGAGGAGTTTTTTTCAAATATTTTCACATAACACAACAGCCAGAACGGGACCCTGTAGTTGATACAATATAAAACAGGCTTCCTGACTGAGTGACACAGGTGGAATTCTGTTACAGAAGTGCCATTAACAGCTGAAAAGACTCTATACTATGGTCACCTCTAAGAGTTCAGACTAGTTTAGCCCGATTTAAATGAGGCAACAGCAGCATAAAACCTGACTGATTCTGAAAATCAGTCTCCCTCTCAGCAGAAGCTAGATGCCAACTGCTGAACATGAGCCCACAAAAGAGGCCGTACCTTAGTCCTTTGCACTGGCAACCATGGACAAAGCACTGAGAGAAAGTCATGACTGCTCTTGGCACTGGTTCTGGAGGGAGACTGGAATCAAATAAGTTGTAAAGCAACTTGGAAGTAACAAGTCAACTATGAGCTCCATCGACATGTGACATCCTAAATGAGAGAAGAAATTTTGCTGCCAGCTTCTGTGGGCATTAAGGAAGAAGCAGAGAATTCACCTGAAAGCCACTGAAAAGCCCCAATTTCTGGTAACGTGGGCCTAGCACTACTCTACTGCTCAGTGTTACCGCTTTTTTCTGGGAGACCAGGCTAAGGAAATCAGGGCCTGCAATTACATGATGCACACATGCTAATCCCGTACCTATGACCTTCTCAGCCTTTTACTTTGAAAGCCTATACAGGATGGAAGCAGAGAAGAACTCTTGCTTCCCACACCTACCCCAAGTGAGCATATGGACTAAAATAATTAGAGCATTTCACAATATGTCACAAACAAGGAAATCCAGGCTACTGCCCAAAATTCTAATTGCAGTTATAGCTACTGCTGACAGTGCATGCCATGGTTGTCTCCAATATTTATGCTTACTGATGTGGTCACCTGGCTTCTAGAGACTATTACAGAACTACACAACACTTTGCACAATGCTAATAATGCTTGTAAATGTAGAGGATTACACAGAGTGAAAAGTTCACAGAGGATGTTAACTCAGATGACCTCATGTTTCCTTCTGACCTCAAAAATCTGCTGATCTAAAATTTGATGAGTAAAGGTCTGGAATGGCTTATTTCAATTCCATGCTAGATACTGTTAAAAATATCAAAATTGTGATTTTCGAGAAGAAAATATAACAGTACTAGTTTTCATTAGAAGAAATACCTTGAATATGAGAAATAGTCTTCTAACAACTAAATGACAGTTCTGCCCTTCTCAGGGAAGTTTTAGAATAGTTCTTAGAACATTTGCATGCATACATGTATAAATAGGTATACATCTATGTGATTGAAGAATTTATTAGCTTAAGCCCCATTCTGCCAGGTTATTCACAGGAGATTGGTCCAGGGCTCTAGTCCTTAGCCCTAACATTCCCAAAGTTTGTGGAAATAACTAAAGAAAACTCTTTTCATATAAATAATCCAAGATAATATTTTCAGTGGTATGATTCTGAATAGCTATGTCTCTTTTGTGTTATTACCTATATTCTCCTGTACATCTACACAGCAAGTCTGAGCCTCTGCGGGAAGGAAGAGAATTAAAAATAAACAAACCACCAAAACAGTCGTATATTTAAGAAAATGTGGCTGTAAGATGAAGCCACAGCTCTTAAAAAGTTATTCTTTCATAATTTTATTGGTTAAATATTTATGAAGAATGTCTGCTTCAAGGGGAGAAACACTTATCCACCTCTCAGATGTGGCTGTCTTCTTGAAGGATATTCATTCATAAATGGGAGCTAAATGGCACAATTCTAATTCAGTGAAAATACACATTAAGAAAAAAAAAAAAAAAGAGGAGAGGAAAAGATAATTCAGTGGGTACAGAGTGGTGAAGAAATAACAAAATAAACAATCATATTTTTAAGTGACACCCAAAGTTACGCTACTTCAGAATTATATGGTCAATAACACACTGCATGGTTTTACTCTTAAAGAAACACAGGTCTACTCACTACCCACAAAACAAATAAAGCTCGAGTTCTGCAATCTACTTAATTTACATAATTTCAAACTTAAAATATTTGTAAACAAATGCAAGTTTCCTATTTGAGCTATAAAATTTTTTCAGTTAAGCCATTAACATAACTAATGAGTGAAATCTACAGCATCACTACTTAATTGCTCAAAGGTGCTTTCAGGCATATTTGAATCATATTATCTGTAAGCAAGGAAGCATGCTAAAATACTTTGCAGTTTGTAGAGTAGGAGATGTCTATCAGGCTTAACTTACTTAAAGCTCTTTGAAGATATGGGGCACAAAAATGAAAGAGGCAAGTGAAAGACTTTTTGTTTGATAAAAAAGAGCTGTTACAGCTGTGATTGATTGTTTTTCCACAATACAGCTATGGTTTAGACATAACTCCCATGGTCATCAAGTGATGCATATGAGAAAAAAAAAATCTTGATCCTCACTGGCAGCTGGTACTTTTTGCTGAAAGTTTTTCTCAAATTATTCATATTCCATATTTCCAAGATACTTTTGCTCTTAAATGGCATAAATTTAGCAGAATTGATATAGGAATTGCAGTTGAAAACTTATACATACAGCTTGCTGAAACTCCTGAACTATGATAAGATTTGCAATATTTGAACCACTTAAAGCTATAGACTATAAATAAACGCAACTAAATAAAAATATATATATTAAAAAATCCTCACATCTATGTGGATGAAGTTATTAATCTCATATAGAAACAACAGTTGTTGCTACATGTGGACTTCTGATAGGACCCTCAAATACAACCACAGCAACATGCAAAAATATTACTGCCATCAGTAGATCAGAATTGTAGCTCTTGTAATTAATATACTCTTGTTTATAACAGTTTGAGTTGCTGCAGTGAAAGGTACATGAAACTTTATAATAGGCTTAGGTAAGATAATCTTATTCCTTTAATTTACTGCTGATGCTTCAGAGAGAGATACAAGAAAATTAGTATTGGCTGACTTGGAAATCATTGTATATAATCTTTCTCATGGGCAGGACTTGCAAGAAACTTGCCAGATTATGCATACCTCAGTAATAATGGCTTTAGCATCTTTCATTGCATAAAATTTGCGGCTTGGCTAAGTGAATATGAAAAGATCCTGCTACCACAACTTCAACAGCTAAAAAGCTAATGACAGTAACTAAAAAACATTCTCTTTATCCAGGTCTTAACACACTCTCAGCTTCACATCTCTTCCTTTCTGGTTTGTTTTATCTGACTTGTCATCTCTAAACCCTTATGTATATTGAGATATACACCACTCAACGCACAAGGCAAGGCAACACTACTATGCAGCAAATCCCTTCACTTGAACAGGAGAAAAATCAGTCCTTTCTTGTCAGTGCTCAATGGGGTTTTTTTACCCTTCCACAATGACTTCTGTGGTCATAGAGTTGGTTGATTATATAAATTACAATAAAATATACATACCCAGAGGAAACCAGAAATCATCAGTAACTGATGCACAGCTGAAAAAAGAGCTGAATTTGTCCTCACAGGCACTATTTGTTCATTCACTCACTTAATATTTCATATCACATCTGACTGTTTGAGTAAATAAAGTGACATTTTGATTATGGAACATATTAGAGACTGACAGTAGTTTTATTGATCTATCAAAACATTTGAAGGATTGATTACGACAGATTCAAAGTAGTTCATTTCAACAGAGGTGAGGGCACCAGGCTGCTATAGTCCACGGCAAGCAGCCAAGCGCAAAACCTGAATAATCTCAATTAGAAATAAGGCTCATAAGTAAAGAAAACTTTATAATTCAAGGAGACATTCCACGATGTTTTTTTACGGCAGTGATGCAGCTCTCTTTTCATAGGGCCCTAGAATATTCTTCCTTCATACTCTGCCCTTAGCAATTCCAAAGGAAAAAATGAAAATCCTCTAGAATGCAATAATACATGTCCAGTAATAAAAATAAACTAATCTCATTACAAACAGGTGCATAACAATAATTATACACTTCAGGTTGCTTTCACCAGTTATCCTTTCTCTCCACCTCTTGAATGTAACCAATGCACAGCACTCCCCTACCCCTTAACTGCCAGTCCAAAAAATGAGCTTCAGATTTCACAGTAAAATGACAGCTATTTTCCTTCCAAATTATGCTGCTGTCCATGACTAGTAATTCAAAGCCTTCTAAGGTTCCCTAAAGACCCAAGAAGAGTGTGAGGCAGAAACAACACACACATCTTCAGCAGTGCAATTTTACCACTGTGATGCTTTCAAATTGTACTCTCACCATTATCAGACCCCTTAGCATAATTACCTACAGAGCTAAGGTTGGGAGAGAGTAGAGAACAAAATGTAACAAGAAGCAAAATGCTTTGAGAGATGTCAGCCTTTGTGTAGCACAGAGATGAAGTTTTGTAAGAACTGAAAGGGAAGGTTAAAAATAAAAGAAAGGCTCAAGGCAGAGACCTCTTATGAGATGTATTAAGTAGCATCTCAGGATAGGAAAATGGCATGAGACACGACGAGCATGAAACAAACCCCAAAACAGAACCAAAAATACAGTGCTCATGTTGCATTCTTCTACAAATACCTGCATCACAGAAGGAGATCTAACTTGCTTTAGTGCAAGTTTTTTGTCCTGTCCAAAACCAGGACACACGTTTTAACTTACTTCCTGGAGACAACGGTAAAGGAGCTCCCTCTTGTAAAAAGAAATAAAAATTTAAATAGACAAAACTGTTGCAAGAACATAACTTTTGCGTGGACTAAGCTCTACAGCAGGGAAAACAGTGGAGAAGTGAGAGTGTAAGAGATTAATTAATATCTTTTCCTACTGTGACCTTCACTCTCCCTACAGATGGGACACATGAACACAAAGGACCCTCCAAGTTGTAGTCCCTAGCTCTACATCCTGTTCCTAGGAAAACACTGGGTTTTGTCATGCCTTTCAGAAGGCCAAAAATAAACATTAAAGATAATCTACACATAGCTTGGTTTACAGGTCCTATTTATTTTGTCTCCCTTTTCCTTATATTTACGGCAATACTGTAAGACCTTCACATATGGACCTTGTTACAAAATCTAATTCTGACCTTCTATAAGGAGTTTGAGAGCTTTTGGGTGATTTCAGTTGTGAATCAAAACAAAAAGGGAGAAATCGTGAATACAGCACTTTGGGGTTGGGGGAAGGTGTGGTGGGAAGAGGAGGGGAAAGGCAGATGGGGGATTTCTACCAGCTGAAAACAGTTTCCAAGTGAGACTAAAACTTTGAATACAGTTAAAGATACACTCCATTATATTCTGAAGGGGAATGATCATTTTAAATGTGAAGACAAGATTATCATTAAGTTACGACATAAAAATTTGTCTTCCAAAAGTATTTAAAGCTGAGAAAACCAGCTTATTATGATGTTACATTGCTCTGTGTCCCCTTCTGATCCCAAAGTAAGCAAGGTAAACATGCCCCCCGTGTGTCCCACTACATTTATTTCTAAGGAGAAGAGCCATTCCCACAAAGAAAGTCCTACTTATCAGGACCCTCCATTTGCAAAATTTACACTTCAGCCCAGTATTTAAACTCAGTTTAAAAAAATACAACTTAATTTAACAAGCTACATTTCTTTTTAGAAAAACAGAAGTAGCTTTATCCAGTACCAGAGGAAAGAAAAGACCATTATAAAGAAGAAATGAAAAAACACAGTATTCCTATTCCAAGCATAAAGAGCTGAAAAGGGAGGCAAAGAGGAAGCCAGTCTTAGGTTTCCTAAGGATTTAATTTATTTTCCTCTAGCTTCCTACAGTTAACTAGCAAAGGGGGTTGTTCATTTTTATTATTATTGCTTTATTTGAACTACTCAAAAAGCAGAAGACAAAGCTCACAATACTTGATGCCATATTCCTTCTCAGCTGAGAAAGATCTTTTTGCCAGAAATTGTCAGGAACTTGGCTGGGTTTGGCCCTTATTTCAGCACATGATGCTTAAACAGATCATTTTAGGCTATAATGAAAAGTTTTAAATACGCACACAAGATTCATTATCAATATTTGAGCTAGTTAGTATCAGATGTTTCCAACTCTCAGGAAAGGTGAAGAAGGTAACAGGATGGTGCATAAAGCAACTGAATGAAACATGTGAATTAGCTTCATTGTACCAAATGCTTTAGAGTAGAATGCAAGGGCTTACCATTGAGATAATTTGCTCTTGGACTGCTGTATCACACTCACAGAGAAACAAGTGTCAGGAAGAATGCTTTTTAATGAGAGTGACCACGTAAATCATATAATCATAGAATCATAGAATAGTTAGGGTTGGAAAGGACCTTAAGACCATCCAGTTCCAACCCCTCTGCCATGACCAGAGACACCTCACACTAAACCATGACACTCAAGGCTCTGTCCAAACCGACATAGAACACCGTCACGGATGGAGCAGTCACAACTTCCCTGGGCAACCCATTCCAGTACCTCACCACCCTTACAGTAAAGAATTTCTTCCTCATATTCAGTCTAAACTTCCTCTGTTTAAGTTTAACCCAGTACCCCTTGTCCTCTCACTACAGTCCCTAACGAAGAGTCCCTCCCCAGCATCCTTATAGGCCCCCTTCAGATATTGGAAGGCAGCTGTGAGGTCTCCACGCAACCTTCTCTTCTCCAGGCTGAACAGCCCCAACTTTCTCATCCTATCTTCATATTAATTGAACTCACTTATCCTCTGTGTTTTCTTCTAGTGAAGTTTGTCACATAATTTTTTATCCCCCCCTTTTTTTCTTTCTCTGGCTGTGGTGCTTTTTAAAAAATGAATTCCTTGTGGTCTGCAGCAAGACTTCATTTTCACAGGTATTAATAAGTCACCCCATTCAAAATGCATTAACATTTGTGTCTCCACCATTAGACATACCCCATGTGAATAGGCCCTTAGACAGCCATGCTGTAAAGACAATACTGTTGAGTATTGAACCTATCTACCTGGGAGTAGATATTTGGAAAGTCCAAAAATTCACTGTAGCAGCAATCCAGGTTTTTATTACTGTCATGGTTTAAGCCACATGGTTTAAGCCATGCAATTTTCAGTATTTTTTAACACATGCTTCAGTGAATCATTATATCAGTATAGAGGATAGTTTCTGGTGACCCAGAGTGGGTTTGCCAGTTGCAGCCACTAGGATAAGGATTGTAACTCAAAAAACAAGCAAATTAACAAAAAACTGTGTGGCTAAAGGGTTGTCTTTACCGGCCACAAAACCAGCTCTTTAGAAACCATTGAAAAACATAATTAGGTTAGGACAGCATAAAGGTTGGACTAATTTGCACAAAGTTTGGAAAGAGTGACAAGGCTTAAAGCATGCAAAAGGTAGCATCACTTTCCATCACTGTGCTCATCAGACGTGCTCCAAATGGGAGAACTGGAAATTTTTGATCTCCAGAGCTGCAATTCTTCACAAACCAAGCCGTAGCATCCTCAAGTTACTTCAAAGTAATTTATTTCAATTTTTTGCAACTTGTGTGTTTGAATTAAAGATTCTACACTGGGTTTAAGCATTCAGAATGAAGAATTGGACAGTCTGGGCTTAATGACAGAATTTACTCTTAGGCTGATGATTAAGTTAAAGAAACTCCTTATTCTGACACCTAATGTCAAAAAGAGGAAGGCAGACAACAAGACACAGTATCCAAAGCTTCTTGAGAAGTGGAGCACACAGTTTTAAGTGGGCAAGTGGGGATGGCTGGAAGAGGAGAAAAGTGGACCATCAATAATTGCTAATCTAATTGAAATTCAAAACAAATATTATATTTTTTCTTCCTATAGTACTTTAAAAACTGCTCTAAACAATAATAATAATCTCTAAATATAAGCTTTCTAAATGAGCTACATAATGTTCCATGCCATAATCACCACTGCAACCAGAAAATTGCTCAAATCATTTTTAAGCCAGATTTATCAGTCATGGTACTCTGTGCTCTGAGTAACAATGTTCCGTGCAATTAATATCAAGCCTTCCAAGGCAGCTCTGAGTGCTGATGTTCTGTGAGCTTCTCATTGCAGAAACTGCAAAGCCATACTAGACTGTAATATAGAGCATTGATGGGAAGAAGAGAGAAAGAAATGGGGGCGGGAGAACAGAAAAAAAAAGAAAAAAGTTTTTCAGCCAAAGAGACCAGGAATAGTAAGATAATTAGGGTGTTTTTTTCTACAAGATTGCAGCAGCTTGAATTGTTCCCCCCCCATTTTATGTTTAATTACAGTTTTTATTGCACTCGTAAGAAATTCAGCTGCGGAAATAATCCAAGGAGCCAAGAACAATTCATTTCTCCCCCTTTTTCAGAAACTTTCAGATCAGCCATTATAGAGTGCCTCTTTGTAATACAAAGATGGAACAAAGCGCTGTTGCACTCTTGTTTATGTTGGGGTCTCAGATGCCATCATTATTCTCAATGTACATGAAAATCCTAGGATAAGAAATTAATGAGGGAGACACAGGGGCATAAAGAGGATAGAATTTTTTTTCTCTGCATCTCGCTGTGCCTCTGCATTGCAAAATTACCATTTATATCAATAAAACACACATCAGGTGATAATGAAAGTACAGAGACCTCAAAGGGGAAAATCACAATTCTAATACATATGAAACATCAGCCTCCTACGTATGCTTAAAATTGGACTCTGTATGCTGAGGCTTCTGAAGAGACATTCACCCACTGAAAAGGTAGAGATGGGAGATGAAGTAGCACATAAAACACCATTCCTAAAGAGCATTCCAATCTGCTAAATATTGCCATCAAACCTTAAAGCATAATTTTTAGCACAATAAAATATTCCAGGTACTTAATACAATTGTTAGGCCTATATATTGCCAAGCATTGTACGGGAACAAACTGGAGGCATTTTACCTTTTTACTGAAAGGTAAAACTCAGGTTGAGGGAAACAGACACACTAATACACTACTAGTTACAGAGAATTTAATTTTTCATCATTGACTTGAGTCTTGCCTGCAGCTGTTTTCTTCACAGTGTCCTCCCCTAGCCTCAGCTATCCTCAAAAAATGAGTAACTATTTTTCTACAGAAAAATGTCAATGAAACACTCATAGCAGCTGCAGAACCCTGCAGGAGTTTCACCTATCATACCTTCACAAGCAACTATCTTATCTGAAGGGACAACTATTCCATTTTACCCTGGTTTGGCAACAGCAAGCTTTTGCCAGAATTAAGCTCAAGGGCAAACTAAACCTTTCCACTATGACTGAGGAAACCAGCACAGCAAAACATGTAAGTGAAACAAAAAAAAACTGGATGTTGAACAAAACCCCCAGAGGTCGCTAATAGTAGAATGTAGAACAGAATAATAACTGCAGAAAAGATGCTCACTTCTTCCCTCAAGATCAGTCATTCAAGGAGTGAACCAGTTGAAGCTTTCTAGCAAAGAATAACTTTAGCAGTGTGGGAGTTAAGGGGAAAAATAAAAGCCTTGTGATGACTTCCCATGCCTTTGACTATCAAAACCAGGTATACTCATGGAGATATAGCTCATGAAGCACTATCTAGGTATGAATATAAAGTCTGGTTTGATCAAACAGGCCTTTGCAATAGGTGTTCAGCAGAAATCAGTTTCAACTGGCCCCTTGAACATGAGCAGAAACCTTCTGGGGAGACGCAACATTAGCTAAGTGCTCTGAGACTTCACTTTCCACCTTTGAAAGGACTAGGCAAGTGACTAGATTTTCCGAAGGAGCAAAAGACCTGCTGATCTTGGTGTTCTTACTCTGCAGATAACTGTTAGAGCACTGCTAATAATGGACAATTTTATCTTCAGACATTTCATCTCAAAGAGTGTTTTGCAGAATAAAAAAAGAGAAAGAGAAACTGTTTTCCTGCCCCTTACCTAACAGCATGAGCATTCCCAGCCCTTGGCATCTCTCTCTCTCCCTTTCTTGCTTCCCCCTTGGTCACAATCACTTGTGTATGTAGGTCTCCCGGGCCTATTGATTACCATGAACTAGCCATCCCTATCTCAAGTCTTCTGTCATTTGTCATGGCTGCTTATGAAAACAATGCATCTCTCAAAATACACTTATAAAAATTTAAAGGATAATTTTTCACCTTATAATATTCACAAGGAAGCTAGTACAAAATGCCAAATTCTTTGCACTTGACTTACAGATAGATCTCTCTTTGTAACATCATTCAATTTCATTTCCAAGACCTAACTAGAAGCTGTTAAGCTTGAACTCCTGCTCAGGTACTTAAACTTTCTGCAGTGTCATAATATCCAAACTGTCTCAGATGGAATATCATTACCCTCTATGTCTCATAAGAACTTTTTAAAATCAATAATTAATACTATTAAGATGATGAGAAAAGTCAACCTTCCCAGTATTCATTAACCTTGAACAGATACAAACTCCTTTAACCGTTTTAAACTGGGAGAAAGATGAAATATCAGCTCTATAAATATCTGGGAAAATTTTTCAGCAGGCTTTCATTTATACTTACACAGAGCTACTGATTAATTTTTCAGCAATGACATTCAGTAGTTTCAGGAGACCATATTATAGTATAAGGAGTCACAGCTCTCCTTTTCCTTTAGCGTTTCAAAACAAGTCTGGAGCAAAATACCCAGCTTGCTGTATTGTGGAGGCCCTGTCCTTTACTTCCAAGAAGTACCCATCTCTAAATTCTGGGGAAACAACCATAGTTAAATGGACTTAACAATATAGAGTTATGAAACAAAAGTACTGCTTTTCTTCCTTACTGAGACTCACCTCCAACATGACAGTGATAATGGTAGCATACATCAGAGTGTATGCTGACAAACATCTTCCCAGCCACCCCTCTCTTTCCAGTCAGATAACAGCATCAGCCATCCTTGTCTTGGTGCCACAGCAGTGCTTAGCTAGACACAGCAGTGAGTGGAGAAAATGAGTTATTCCAAGATTCAGTTGATCTTGTCTTCTCCACTTTTTCCATAGCAGGGGTGATCAAATTTTCTCCGCCATTAAAACTATATTCTACCAGGGCATGCTACAAAGTTAGGGCAACTAATACCAGGAACAGTCTCTCTGTAGGTGTTTGCATTAAAGATGGTATAAAGCTGTTGGAACGGAAAGTAGAAATTCATTTGCATTCAGTGCTTCCAGGATGAAGAGAAGAACATGGGGAGCATACCTAGGCAAATGCGTGGTAACAGTCTCCATTTCTACTGCTGTTGCTAACCAAGTCTCATATGCTTCCCAGGCGTCTGCTGTAAAGAAGGAAGTGTAACTCTGGGACAAAGCTGGTGTTGGAATGTCTTCCTTCAGTATGAAAATTACATTTTTTAGAGTTGATACACTCAAGAGAACATTTGAGTTGGGGAGAAAAAGTGGAGCATTTTGCACTGGTAGCACATTGAAAAACCAAGAAAGATCAGTTTGGGATTAATGCATTAGGCGACCCAGATAACCTTGGGTATAACATAGTATTATTTGTTGAGTTTTTTGGTGATTTTTGTGTATTAAGCTTCTTACCTTCATAAAGGAATATGAGAAATTGTTACATACCTTATGTGCCCTTGTAGCTGAGAGCAATAAAGAAGCACTGAGAAGTAGCACTTCTTACAAAAAGGGTGTTAACTTGCACCAGATGTCCTTGGCCATTTGAGGTATGGTTTAATAACAGAGAGGCCATTTTGCTACCCACTATGTTGCTTACAACTGAAAAACCACTTGCTCTTATTTAGCCAAAGAGAATGTCTATATTAGAAAGCTGGAGATAAATTGTTTGTTTTCCTGTGGCATGAGACTTACAAATGAAGGGAGGGGATTTGGAAGGAGATTAAAAGACCAAAAAACGCAGTCTGATAGAAGGATTTTCTCTTCCTCAAAAATGGATATAATTAAACAGACACACACAAAAATGCCCAAACAAGCACACACACACACACACACACAAATAACCAATAAGACAGAAACCCAGGCTCTGCAACTGGGATTTATGTGAGTTTTAAAGTTAATTTACTCACAAACGAGCAATCATGCCTAAAGCACAGTTGAAGCAGGCTTTGTAAAGAGTCATTCTTGTATGCTACGTTAGCTTTCCCACTTCTTATTTAAAAAGAAAAAAGGACATTTAACCAGCAGTCTTTTTTAACAGACACTCCTGTTACTCACCACTTGGCACTTTGTAAGTACTGAAGGCCTTGCAGAAGACACACCTCACTCCAACTCCACTACTGAAAGCTAGGGGAATCATTACTGTTTCACTAGTCATTCATTTCTGAAACAGCAAGTTGTACTTGTAATTGTCTAATTCAGAAGATATAAAAAAGGAAAGGGTCTAAGGATTAGTACTAGAAAGAAACAGGTTCTCTACTTCAGGCTATGGATTGAAGTCCAGCCTGAATCAGTACTTAAAAATAACATTAAGCTTTATGTTGAGCCCAAATGGGATAGACTCAAGAGCAGTCTCAGAGCTGCTTCTCTGCTCCTACTCTTACCATGAAGTCAAAGCCATGATTTGACTCATGGACAAAGAGAAAGCTTCATATAGTCAACATTTTTTCTGTGAATGCTGCCTCATTGACTGTACATGGTCAGTTAGGATCATGTTATCTAAGATGTACAATGCTGACCATACACCTATTACAGCACCACATGCAGCATGAGTTTCTATCTAACACAGGGGCATAAACTTTTGGGGTTGATTACCTGCAATCATAGGTCAACCCCAAAGATACAAGCTAAAAGACAAGGAGAAAGTGATAACTACAGACTAGGTAAAGCAGCTGAGAGTAGATAAGGAGAATTTCCAGAATGGAACAGATTTTCCTAAAGCGTTTCTAAAACAGCCACTGCAGAAGCTCTGGAATGGCTGCATTTTATCTCCTATTCCCCATCATAGGCTTCTCCTCTAGCTGCATGGAGGATATAAGGGGATCAGCGTGACTTTTTTCCACCAGTTTAAAACTCACATTTAAAAATGTAACAGAATAAAAAGAGGTTTAATTTCTCTAATGCTGTTAAATATTTGTTTCCAGGTGGGCTATAGGAACCAAGCAAAGGCAGATTTAGAAGAACTTGTAATATCTTAATGTGTCACATTTTCCAGGAAAGGAAGTCTTCCCTCCAGATGACAGCATTACCACTCCAGTGTCACATGCATCTTTCTGCTTGATCAAACCTAGTGACATTTACAGAACAGAAAAGAAATAGCTGAACAGCTTAGTGAAAGATGCTTCCTTTATATTAGTAGAAACCAATAAGATGCTGTGGGAACTACTGACTGCAAAAAATGACAAATATACCAAGATATGTGGTAAAAGAAGTAGTCTTGCACATGAAGACACGCCATCTGGATGTTCCTGGGGGCAGAAGCAATAGTAAAATAGCTCACACAATTACAATGAAGATTCAAGATACCAGAATAAAACTTAGATAACCAAATGGGAAAACAGAATAAGCTGCATAATAGCTGTAAGCTTCCCCTGTGACCTGTCTGGCTCTCTTCATGTAATTTCTGGAGAAGTAAGAAAAGGTCTTTAAGAAACAGAAGGCTACATCAATATCAAGCCATGTCTGTGACCTACCCTGTTAAGAGAAATAAGGATAGTTTTTTATATCTTCCAGACTTGTTTTGACTTTCACAAGTGCCATCTTCCAGAAATAATAAACCAATAATTAAACAATAGCCACCTGTTAAAAGCATTAGTTGATAAGGACAAAATTACTGCCTGACCAAAGACTCTTAAAAAAGTATCTTTCACTTCACAGACAGGAGATTGTTTGGGTTTCAGTCAGTGCTCCACAAAGCAACCTTGCCTTCTCTGGGGCTAGTTTAACTATTAGAAAATCTAGACCTACACACATACACATACACATACACATACACATACACATACAAATCATACCATTTTCACATACAGATTTAGCCTATTTGGAAGCTCCTTAATAGAGATTAATAAGCAGAACAGCAAGTCCATAGCTACTTGTCCTGGTGATGTGTACATTTTAAAGCTTGTCCATTTTCACTTGTGTCATTTGGAAAGGATCTGCATCCCCTTGTTCGCACACAGGTTTCCAGTCTTGGCAGGTATCTTAATGTTCTCTCTAGGCTCTAGCTCATTGCCTCTGTGCTGGCAGCGTGCAATCACTCTGCGCGCCTGTTTTTTCCCCACCGTTTGTCAGTACATGCACTCTGGGCTTCCCGCTGCCATCTGGCAATCAGTGTGAGATCACAGCTCCTGATCCCATGAGGCAGGCACCACAAGACAAGGTCACAGATAAAGCAATATCAGAATACACAAACGTTTGTGTAGCTGCACCACACACTGTTTGACATCCCTTTGCCCTGGTACACCTGTGACCCATTTTTTACCTTTTTGTAGCAGTTCAATCAGTGATTTTGCTACAGAAGATAAGTATGAAATGAATTTTTCACAGTTGTTTACTGATATCACAAAACATACACCTTAGGAATTTGTGTAGCTCCTAATGCTAGTCAGTTCATTTGTATTCAGTCTTTGGCAAGTGATTCTGTCTAGAATCAAAACTGAGTTGCATACAGTATTATCCTTTATTCAGAAATCATATTGCTGATAACTCCTTATTGCTTCTATAGAGTTTATAACAAGAACATTTCTGCTCCACTTTCTTCAACCATTTAGGGAATATTACATCTCTTTTAGCATTTGCACTACCTCATTTCTTATGTACTTCACACATGCACAGAACTACAGGATCATTGAGTTTGGACAGGATCCATGGGTGTCATTTTTTATAGACACGGACAATCTGAGTAACAATAAAACTGGCAAACTAATCTGCAAATCAGAGATTGCCTTATCCTTAAATTGCCCCAATCTGACATAATGACTAGGGAAAAGGGATAGCTCAGTGTCATTTAGGCTCTCCGACCTGACCAGATCAAGAGGCAATTCAACCATCAGCGTCAAGTGGTTTAAATGCTGAGCCAAGCATTTTTTTATCAAAGACATACAAGTATATTAATGTTTTCAGAAACAAAACTTCTCACTCAGCTTCCCATACACTTCATCTTAAATTATCTTTAATCAAATCCAGAAAAACAAAAAACTACCAAGATATAAATTAAGATTGTTCTCCTTGGCTTCAGCAAGCTATTTTGTTGCTTTTAATTAGAATTTCTCATAAGCAATAGCCTAATATATCCATACAATTGCTACAGAATATCAGAACACAATTAAGTCTTTCTTTGGCACGTACAGTACATTCAGAATTTTCCACAATATACAGCACTCTTGCCTAAGAAATTTTTTTCTCATAGTAATTCTCAACGAAGCTCTGTGCAGCTTATTCCATAAACAAAATTGATCTGTTGACTTTTTATCTAGTGTAATGGAAAATTCAGATGAGAAAGCCAATCCTTTTTAAATATGTCAAGCAACTTTCTTCTAAATGTTGAGTAGTCATGGAAGCTATTACTGTGCTGTATGGCTGAAATATTTTCTTGGTTGATATGAGTTTTCTTAATAGCTTGCAGTCACATTCAATTCCTAGTTCACTGTCCCTCCAGGGATATCAGGCTCTTCATCAAGGTAAACATGAGCAGTTCAGACACTCTTCAGAATATACGTCTTTCCCTGTACCCTTCATTAGTACTTACACATAAAACTTTGTAAATATGTTGAGTATCTCTGTAGTTCCATGAAGGCACATATTCACTCTCGGAGGTGAGAACATTTCCTCTCTATTTATTTTTATTTTATTAAAAGAACTGTCTCAAACTCAGTGAAGATTGTATAAACAGAGACACAACTGAAAGATAGCTGTAAATAGAGTTGAAACTGTAAGATGCAAACCTAAGTAACCCGTTTGAACTCTGAAGAAATTCAGTCCTAAATACAGTACTGATTTCTTCATTAGAAATTGCATATATGTCAAAACTTGAAAGAAAACATCTGAGCTTGTTTCTCTGAGTTTTTCTCAGTACTGAGACTGCTCTTTGTGTACATTTAATTCAGATACTGCAACATTATTAATGCAAATCATCATCCACATAGCTCATCACTTGTGTGGAAGGAGTTACAGTTAAAAACAGAATGAGAAAAGGAGGAGAAGGGTTTTGCCAGCAAATATTATTGTATGTTTTTATCACTACCACAGTTTGGCCTATATATCATGCAAGATGATGAAACAGAAGAACTCCCTGTAGCCAAGACCTGGCAAAGGGAATTTATGTAGAGCCTCAAGAGTAATGGAGCTCAATTTACTTTGTATTTCCCTGGAAAAATAACCTAGATTTGCTGCACATATTGTTTATAATGTTTAATATATTTTACTGCAAAATGGAAATCTTTGTAAATATATTTCCTTCTTTGCAGTACTCTGCTAAATTTAACTTTGACCTTAATCAGACTTGAGACTAGAGCTGAAGAAGAGGCATGGTATTTTATTACAGAAGATCAAGTGTGTGTGCAATTGAGTTTGGTGCTTAGCCACTAGGGACAGATGTCAAGAATACCTTAACATGGCTTTCATCACTGTGCTGAAGCAGGTAGAAGGATTCTGTTGGTGAGAAGGGTAGTTGTGAAAACTAGGTGTCATGGTTTAAGCTGTAAATCAGCCACGCAGTTTGCTACATGGAGAATCAAAAGAATGCAACTCCCACAGGTTGAGATAAGAACAGTT
>JAOEHX010050952.1:10726-54958 GCA_025448015.1 Bolborhynchus lineola | reverse complement strand
CGGGCAGCGGGATGCGCTGGGGGCAGCGGCGGAGGCAGCCGGGCGAGGAGGAGGAGGAGGAAGCGCCGGGGATGATGGTGGTGAGTGCGGGGCCGGGGGAGGCGCCGTCCGTTGGGGCGGCGGTTTCGGTGTTGGAGCCTTGCGGGGATGGGGAGAAGGTCCTTCCCGGGCGCGCAGAGCCGGGGCTGGCGGCGGCGCAGCTGCTCACAGCTGTCCCCGGGTTTTGGCTACTTCGAAGGGAGTTTGTGCCAGCCCATGTTCCATCGCTCCCGTCGCGCTGCTGGCAGGTACGACCGGTGGGATCCCCCGTTACCGCCCGGCTCGGCGGAGACCCTGCAGCTCAAAGAGACGGGACTCCCCCCGCGTCCCTGTCGGCGCCGGCCGCTTCTCCCTCTTTGTCCGGGTGTTTCCCCCCGGTGCTGGTGGGGAACAAAGCCTCTGCTGCAGCCGGCGGCCAGAGCGCCGGTCCCCGCACGTCTAATGGGCCGGGGAGGTAAGGGACGAAGCGCAGGACTCGGCTTGGTTTTTCCTTCGTCAGTAATGTACCTGGTGGAAGGGAGGACGTAGGACGGGGCTCTTTGTCCGCGCTTCTTTGTTAGGCTGCGTGCTGTTAAAGCCTCCTGCGGCTGTGCGAAGGCTGCTGCGCCCGGCGGAGCGGGGTCCCTCCCAGGGCTGAGCCCAGGGCGGTGGATGCCGTCCCGGGAGTTCGGCAGCAGGAGCCCGGCGTTACGTTTGAGCGGCTTCCGGGGGTCGGGGGGTTTGGGTTCTGTCTTCCCCGACCGGTTTGGAGCCTGTACGGCCCCCACCCATGGTAGCCCTGGCAGCGCCCCGAGCCGGGGTGCGCTTTGGTGGCCCCTAAAGCGGCGTGCTCGGTGGAGAACTCGTCCTGGGTCTCGGAGGTTTTTCGGAAGGGTACCTGCTGCTCACCCGCAACAGGAGAAGCGAGGCTGGGAACCGGCAGTCCACCCCCCGCTCCTTCTGCTCTTTACCAAAGCTGCTGCCTGAGGAATTTCCCCATGTGTAGAAGTGTAAATAGAGCGGCTGTGCTTACATAAAGGCTCAAGAGATGGGCTTTCTGCGCCTGCCACTGAGTGCTTGTGTGATTTAAAACACATGGGTTTTATCACCAGTTCGTTTCCCCTAAGATGCTCAGCTTGTCAACGTGATGTTTTGTTTCTGCTCATACCCAAATCGTCCGTGTCTGCATGTCCAGGGCAGCTGAGGGTATGTGTTGGCACTCAGAACGTGGTGGGTATCTCACCTATGTGCTGTGCATTCCTTATCTTTTGAGGGAATAGTGAGACGAGAGAGGCAGTATTGTAAGTTCTCACGTTTGGTAAACTTCTCCATTTTTCCTTTCCCCATGTTATCATAGATAAGGTTCCAGAAGATAAGGTATTAACATGGGAAAGGAAGAGAATTGGGAGGAGGTGAGGCAGAGCAGTGCCAAACGGAATCCCGAAGACCGAGGTCGGTCTTGCTTTTCCCACAGCAGAGGAGGCAATGTATGAGAGAAAGGAGGTGAAGTAATAAGAAGGTGGAAAAGCACTTACCTTTGCTGTCAAGGGGCGGGTGTGGTGTATGCTGAGCTAGGAGGGTGGCAGAGAAAGAGACACTTTTAGGGCAGTCAAATAGTAACACCCGATCATCTCCAGAGGTTTTTGGTTGGTTTGTGCAGTTCCACTTCCATACCAGAAATGCATTTCCCTTCCATTTTGATAAATGCTAAATTGTCTCTTTTGTGTGTCCGTGTTTTTACTGAGGGAATGGAAAATTTTGGCAGCAACCAGGACAGGAAGATTAGTCATATTTTCTGTATCAGTTACTGTCTGTGCTTGTCGGATAGTAAAGCAGGCAAGTTCCTTGAAGGTAAGCAAAGGCACCAGCTGACCACTGTTGGGAAAGAACAGTCATGATAAATCTGGAGTCATTTGGTTTTAGATAGGAAGCAGAGGATGGGTGAGGCCAAGATTGCAGGTCCACCTTGAGGCTGGAGCTGGATCAGGACTACCGGGGTTTGGGTGAGAAGATCTTGTCTTTCCCCCTTGAAGATCCTAAGAGAAATTGAAATAATGAAAGTGGATGGGGGGAAGTGCTGGTGGTTGCTCATGAAGGAACTGGTGCTGTGTTCACTGCACGTGGAGCATATTCTCTCAGGTTTTGTTTGTTAAACAGTTCTGATGTGTAGTAACTGCTGGTACAGCATATAGTGCTTCCTATTGCATTAAACAGCTATAAGACAATGCCTTGTTTCAGGTGTTCCAAGCAGATGCTGTTTATTTAGGTTTTGTTTTGAACTGATGAGGTACATCCAAGATGCTATGGAAATTCAAGTGCAGTTCTCACCTATAGAAGGTTATCCAGAGACTGCAATACAGGAATGCACTCTATAGATGTAACCAGGCTTGTTTTTTCTTACTCAAATCTCATGCAGATAGAATCAATTTTTAAGAGAACCATTTTAGTTAACTTAATTATATTAAGTGGTGTAAGTGCAGGTTTAGTACCTGTATTCCTCCCTTGAGGGAATGCAGTACTGGGACTTGCTGATAGATGCTCCCCTGTATCTGTGTAGGCAGCCCCATGGCTTGGTAGCTCAGCAGCTGAAGCGGATGCCACTTGAGCTGTTGCTGTCAAGATGTGGTTTGCCAAGCAAGTGTGATGAGAAGCATTCAGTCTGGAGGCATGCTCACTGCCCTGGGAGTGCTGGAAAATGAAGAAGCATTAAAGAGCTAGAGGGGACGTTTGGAAATATGGGGCAAGCATCTCAGGAAGGAGACAAATTGAGGAGAAATGGGCAAATGAAATAAGAGAGACAGCAACTGTCAGAACAAGTGGGCACTGGAGGGAACTGTTAATGAAAGGAAGTGACAGGCCCAAAGTGGCAGTGAAAGAAATCAGCTCAGAGGAAAGCAGATTGTGGGCAAAGGTTGCCTGAGAGAGTAATGTAGTAGACGGGGAAAAAGTGCTGAGGACATTCAAGCAGGCCAAAACCAAAAAGGGAGCAAATGATCTTTGAGGCAGTTCTGATTCATTTTTCTGGCTGCTTAGATTTTTTGTGACTTATCCACCTGCTGTGTAGAGCGTGAGCTCTCCTCGAATTTGTTAGGGGCACCCTGGAGACAAGTTTGTCATGTCAGCTAGGATGGGAAAGGAGAGAGTTTTCTTGAGGTTCTTTCTGCTCTTCTGCAGTAGGAGTTTCTGCTCTTGTGCAGTCTGGAATTCGCTTTCCCAGTTGTTTTTCCCTCAGCCTCTTTCCTGACATTTTACATGAAGAAAGTGTGTATTTTTGGGCTGCAGGAGTGAGAATTATGTTGGACTGAAGTACTTAAGTGCATTTATAACTGCACCAGGTATGTTGTTTGTTTGGGGGTTTGTTAATCTGCTCAGTGAGATATAAGCAATCGCAGTCCACCCCAGAGCTTTCTGTTTGCTATGTCTGTGTGAAATGTTTGAGTCTTGCTCTGCAGGTCTTTAAAGCATTTTCAGTAGGAAAGAAGTTAATGCAGTAGTGTCAGAATAATAGCAGGGAGCTGCTCATTGCTACTGTGAGATAAATCAGTCATTGGGTCAGATAACTGGTTCTTAAGCTTAACTATCAGAAGGGTACCAAGATGGAAAGAAGGGAGATGACTTGTCCTCTGCCAGCCCTGTTTGTCTGCTGGAGAGTTCATTGTTTTGACAGAAATGCCTTCTTATATGTTTCTGACTGTCGATGGCTTTTGTTTGGGCAGAAAAAAGAACTATCCTTGCCTCAGTTTATCTCAGTGAGTTACTCCAGGTGAAACAGTGGGTTTGTGACTGCAGAATGAGGAGGAGGCAATGATGTCTACTAAAACAACGTGGTTTGAGTGGGTGGTCTCATCTCTTGTTCTACCAAACACTCAGGGCTGAGATTAGATTTATTGAAATGTGTACTTTATCAGTTTTGATTTAAGGTAAGAGCAGCTCTTATGGTACAGAAGTCATAAAGCTTCAACATTTTATGGAATGCACTTGGCAGACAGTGGCTTTTATGTCAGTGGTGTAAATCTCTATTTGTAGTCACCAGGCTATTATATTTACATGGTAATGAATGTTTCCTTTTTTGATGCGCATTTAAAATCATTAGTTGTCATGACCTGATTAAAATGATTATGTCTGTCTGCTGGAAAGACCAATTGGTTTGACAATGCCTACAACATCAGTCCCTACCAAATAGGACAAAATAGCACTTATTGAGTTGGGCAGAATCATTAAAAACGTGTATTTGGGTGCTATTTTTGGAGTAGTTATTCCAGTAAAATAGATGTTGTTTATGAGGAGGCTGAAGTCATTTAAGGGGGGTGGTGTTGTTGTATTGCTCTTTTGCATTGCTCTGTTGTATTGCATGTTCTGTTGTTGGTGTATTGCTCTTTTTCTGTTCCTTCTGCAATACCCAACACGATAATCTCTCAGAGGAAGAGATAAGCCACAAGAGCAACTTCCTCTGCCGCTCCCTTTTCCACATCGGAAGCCTGCAGTATTACAAAGGAGTGATTGAGACAAATCCTGTTCACAGATACTTGATTTTTATTTCTCTGGTGTTGGTGGAGGTGCCAAGCTGTGAGCTTTGGGAACTAAAACACCCCATGCCTGTTTACAAGGCCTTGTGCTCACTTACACCATGGTGACCAAGGTGTTGCAGGTCCTGCTTCATGAAATACTAAGGACTGAGTTGATTTCAGGACTATGCTGGCAGGAAATTAGCTGTAGCTAATTTTCCTAGTCTAGTATATTGTGTTGTGGGAGAGGAGGAAATGAAGAAGGATGTTTAAGGCGACCTTTAAATAACAGCCTTGCCGAGTTGTTGGGTTTTTGGCAGAGATGACTGCATTCTCTTTTAAGGATGTGTCCATTTGCTAGTTTATGGGTATAAGATCTCCACCAAATTATGCAGGTGCCTTTCTGTTGTTGTATTGTTTTAGTCTGATAGTAAGCTTTATGGGGTTGGGGAAAGATAGATTTATACTTAAGTGGTTTTAGAGATAAGCTGTAGATCAGGTTGAGTTTTACTTTCCCATCAGGTTAAGCCTACCAGGGCTTTTGTTTGTATGTAAGTGAAGCAAGTCAGGGGAAAAATCCAGTCTTGATTTAATCAGGAGCAAGTGCATTGTCTTTGGGTTATGCAGGAAAAAGGTAAATCAGCTTGATAACGAAGCAGTCCCTTTATCAGCGTTGGTGTGTTATAGCACTTAAATCTCTGGGCACTGAAGCTGTCAGCACTCATTCACCAAATTGTGTTTAGGGTGTAAAAATTGAGGAGGCTTTTTTGTTTCCAAAACACTGTGTGTGTTATTGGAACAGTTGAAACAGACCCGTATAATTTGGAAACCTCCCTGTTGCAGAGCAAATGCAACTCTGATGATGTTGCGAGGACGGTGGCAATGCCCTCTCCATCACTTTGGGTTTCCTCTGTTTTCTGTGGGTGGCTGTACACTGCTGTAGGAGTGTCTGAAGTGAAGTGTCAGAGATGGGAAAGGGGACAGGAGCTGCTGGGAACCATTGGTAATGTTTTATGAGAAACTGAAAATGAAGAAGCAATGAAGAGCAGTAAAGCTTTAAATGAGAGATGGATGAATTTGAGAGCTCGTTTGAAATTGGCTGTTTATATTCAGTCACAGGACCATTTTAGCAATGCCTGATGCATTGCAGTCCACTTGGTTGGTAATGTAAGAGCAAAGTGGGTGCCAGGGCAGTCTCTGCTAAAGGGAGGTAGTTATGTATCAGCCCAGGTACAAGTGAAGGAAGAGATGAGAAACTCCACACTGAGGAACTGTTGCCCTAAATCTGTGGACTAAATGGTGGGTAGAGCTGTATCTGTGCCTTGGTTGAGCTGCAGCTTTAGGCACCTATGGCAAGGCATCGTGATTTCAGTTGGGATAGTTAGTTTTCTCTATATAAAAACTGTAACTTATATATATTAAACTGTACTTTCTGTATAGTAGGAGATATAGTACTATAGTTGAGATTTAGTATGAGGATAATGTCGATAACACGCTGATGTTTTTAGTTGTTGCTAAGTAGTGTTTCTGTTAAGGATTTTGCTGTTTTCGTGCCCTGCCAGTGAAGAGGCATGAAGGTGCACAAGAAGTTTGGAGGGTGCACAGCCAGGACAGCTGACCCCAGCTGACCAAAAGGGATATTCCATACCACATGGCATAATGCTCAGTATATAAAGCTGGTGGAGAAATAAGGAAGGGGGGGGGGGGGTGTCGTTCGGAGAGGTGTCATTTGTCTTCCCGAGTCACTGTTGCACGTGATGGAGCCCTGCTTTCCTGGTGATGGCTGAAGCCTGCCTGCTGATGGGAAGTGGGGAATGGATTCCTTCTTTTCTTTGCTTACATGTGGCGCTTTTGCTTTACCTCTTAAACTGTCTTGATCTCATATTTACCCTTCGATTCTCTCCCCCTTTCCACAGTGGGGAGCGAGTGGCTGAGGGGGCTCAGCTGCCAGCTGGGGTCAAACCACGCCATAAGGGAAATGAACTTTTACTGTATAAGTCACCCTGTGCTAAACCTTCTTAAGATTGGAATCCTTTGTTTGACTTGCTGCCTGTTTGAGTCGTGAATCACTGTTTTTTTCTGGTTGTTAGTGAAACAAAACTGAATTTGGCCTGGGCACTGGAGAGATGAAACATGATTGTTAATGCTGTATACATTCACATCAGATGACTTTATAAAACCCACATGAAATCAGTTTGCTTTGTTCCAGCCAAGGCAGAGTAAAGCATGTGCTTGGTAACAAGAGTCAGCCTCCCTGGCTGTTGGATGAGGCCCTGCATAACCCTCATCTGAAAGAATATGTTTTCATAAGAGCAGATAAAGTGTAAATGTTGAGCTGCTCATCTGCTTGGCTCATTCATTCATTGTTTCTCATTTATGCCCACAGCAGAGAGGTTTAGAAAGTTCCTCCCTCCCAAAATCCAATTATTGCTAGGTGACGACTTCTCTGATCTCTCATTCGCTAAGAAGAAAGATGTGTAATGAGTTCCCAAACTTGAACCAAAAACATATAAATAATTAACCTTAAAAAAGACATTTTTCCTTTTAGCTCTTAACAAACCCAGGTACTCACCAAACTGAGTCAAAGATTGAATTTTCAGTTGCATAGAAACCCTTCCTTCTCAGCTGCTCTCTCCTTCATATTTGTCATATTAAATGGTAGCCGTCATTTAATGAGAAAGGATTGGGGTTTTTTGGTGATCTTACCAATGATTTTAACCTCAAAGCAGCAATGTTAGAGATGCAGGAAATCCAATTACACCTTTCTTTTTAAAGCAACCATTCTTTCTGTCTTTCCATTCCAAGTTGTCCTTATTTTAGTTCTCTGTTTGATGATATAATTATACTCTTGTTATAGAACAGTGTGAGATGCTGAGAGCCAGTTTTCTGTGTCAGGTTGAACATGTCCAGAGAAGATAAACTATTGCTTCTTTTCCAGGGGAGCTCTGGGCTTCAAGTGCAGCATTTTAATTGAGATTACACACGCAGTATTCCGAGACAGCAACATAGAGGTGGTTTCAACAGGATTTCTGCCCTGGTCCTTCACATTGTGTAGGCAGGCAAAAGGCAAAGAGCCAGTTTGACAAGTGGGAGAAGCGCTGTTAACTCTTGCTGGTGTCACCTGCCTGTCCACTGCAGTCCAGCCAGGGGGTCCTTGGGTTGCTCCCCCAGCCCCACTCTTGGCAAGGAGGGCACCTAGGATGCTACACAGGTTTCAAGTTTGGAGGATATGAGGCAAGCTGGGAGGACTTAAGGAAGGAGTCTGTTTGTGTGATGGAAGACCCAGTGGGGTGAAAAGGATCCTAAATGTTTCATGTCAACAGGAGGACCTGTTGAGCATGAAATGGGTTGAAAAGCTATCTGCTCTCCAGGCTGTTTCCCACCATCTGCTGGGGACAGCTTCAGTCCTCTGATGCTGGAGACAGCAGATGAGGTGGGTGAGCCCTTTATGGCCTTCTGTGCTCTGAGGGTCTCCTTCCTCACTTTGGCTCCTTGGGGAGCAGCGCTGTTTCTGGGGAGCGGTAGATTGTGTGGCTCTTGGAGGAAGCCCACCTCTTGCTCTTAGGTGGGAGATGGGGTTGGTACTCTCTAGGACTGAGAAATGGCCTTTGCAGAGAAAGAAAAAGCACTCTGAAGCGAGGGCAGCACTGGGGGTTTCCTGTGGTAGCAAAGGGGAATGGCAGCACCTGCCCCCCATGGAGAGAGCATCTTTAGGGGAGCAGGTAAGCGAGAAGCCAGAGGTCATGGGCGAAGGAGCCTCCTTCTGCTGCAGGGATTACAGTCAGCTCCCTTCTTCCAGGGCTGTCCTCCCAGGAGAATAAAATGAAAAGGCATGGCACGAAAAGTCTGTGCAACAGAGACCTGAAACGTTGGGGCCGTGATGACTGAGGTTAATTAAATAGGTGGCTTGTCTCTAGACAGCCCCAGACATCTGTCTCCCTTCTTTGCTTGTT
The DNA here is from genome assembly GCA_025448015.1 of Bolborhynchus lineola. Taxonomy (NCBI): domain Eukaryota; kingdom Metazoa; phylum Chordata; class Aves; order Psittaciformes; family Psittacidae; genus Bolborhynchus; species Bolborhynchus lineola. Next base: position 46,482 of record JAOEHX010050952.1, on the reverse strand, counting down.
TTTCTGCTGCGTTTCTATTTGCTTGTCCTCAGTTAAAGCCCAGAGGACCTACAGATGGTCACCATTACTTCTGTCACTCAGTGTGGGGGTTTTTTAAAGCTTTTTCTCAACCTTTTAAAACCAGATGTGTGTATAAAAGATAAATGAATCTTTCAATAGAACAACTCACTGGAGATCTGAGTGGATTTAGATTGAATTTCAGCCTTTAATGGCTGGGATTTAATTTGGACGTTTCTTGTGAGCCCGCTTTCTGTTATAGCAATTTTATAAGAAATATTTTTCTAATAAACTTAAACAAAAAAGAAAAATATCTCTTTGCATTCCAAGTCTGCCTTCTTTGGAACCTTCGAAATCATTGCATGCCAAAAGGTTTTCTGTGTTTTGGATCGCATACCTGGTTTTGCATGGGTTTCTTCATGATTGCAGGATGCTGGTGTTGCGTGGGCTGGAAGTGGGCTGCGAGCTTTCAAGTATAAACCCTTCAGCACAAAGGTCCGACCTTGTTAATGATTTCTTAAGGCAGCCACGGGATCGCAGACAAAACTCGGGAGCTGTGATTCGTAACTGCCTGCGCAGAGTGAGGGTCAGAGATAAGAGTTGGTTAGCAAATCAAATGATATGGACACTTGAACTGATGAAAGAACTGCAGAGACTCTTTGTTTGGGGGGTTGGTTTGGGTTTTTTCTGAGTCTCCACATTAAACACAGAGTGCCCTTTCCAAATATCTTGACTTACTCCTTCTTGAGCTGCCTCTGGGAGTTTTACCATAAGGAAAACCAGTTTTGGTCTAAATTACACGCTTGAAAGATGTTCTCAGAGTACACTTCTTAACAACATCTTTTTCTTTTGTCACTTTATTTGCAGGTCAAAATTCATTGGGTTCACTCAAATTAGTGTTGTTTTAACCATCCTATAGAGGACGAAGATGATGCCAAACAGAAGTAACCTGTCCTCCTCCTTTCAGAATGTTGGATCAGGTAATCAGTTAATAAAACCAAAGTTTGTTTGTAAATGTACTGAAATCTGTTAGAATTTGGTATTGATTTTGGCCCTTGAATTCTCCCGACGCGTGGATAAGATCAGTGCTCTGTTCTTATTCCATGTCTAACTCCATTACTCAGCCAAAGAAGGCCACAGCTGGATATGCTGCAGCCAGCCAACCCTCCCCCATCAGTTTAATGTCTGGCTGGAACAGATATCAGTGACCCCAGCTAAACAGCTCAGGAAAGGAAGAAAAGGAACGAGGCAAAAAAAAAGAAGAAGAATAAGCAAGGAAGGATTTCTTTCCATATAGCTCCAGGCAGCAAATACCCTGCTGAACAGAGGAGCCTTGTGCTGTGCACTGGAGGTTAACAAGTGAAAGCTGGGGCTGACCTGGATGCAGGATGGGTTCAGGTCACGCTGTGTGCCAGAGCATCCAGCCTCTGTCCCTCTACCTGCATGTGAGGGCAGCATCACCCAGGCTATATAATGTATCCTAGCATATTCATAAAGTCTCATCCCAAACATAGCCCTAAAAATAAACAAAACCAACAAGATCTGGTTTGTGGGAAGCGGCTATGGTTCGGTTAAACATACACTGTTGTCCAGTTGGAATTTAACCGGATGATTGCGGGCACTGTGGTGCTGGAACCGAAAGCGTGGAAGAACTGGCATAAGGTATAGCAGAGAACTGTCGAATCCAAGTGGCTGCATGAAGGTATTGTGACCTTTTCTTGCTGTGCTTGCCTGGATTTCAGGCACAATAAACCCTTCATTGTGGTGGTAAACAGGCCTGAAAGTTTCCATGAGCTAACTTGTATTTTGGCATAAGTGTCTAGTCTTTGTAGGATTAAATGTGCCCTGCTAGTGTTGCAAGGGAGCAATAAGCAATTATTAATGTGTCTGCCAACTTATTTATATAGGAGCCTGTAGAGTTTATCCAAAAAAGAGAAGTTCAGTTGTGTTCAAGTTAAGGTGTGGACAGTACAATTTTGATATGGGATTAACTTTCAATTTTGAGAGATCTGGAAGAGGGAAGGGGAGAGAATGGAAGGTACAAGTAAGTATTCAAGTACACAAGGCACACACCTTGTGCTTTATATCTGTGCTTTTAAAGAACTTTTGCATCTTGTTGCCCTTCCTTATAACACCACTAATGAGATGAATGCTTGGTCTGTTCCAGATGATTTTGTCTTGTCCCTACAAGAGCTCTGTGGATCATGGGTCCCATTCCTCCTTTTTTTCATCATTGCCATGGATCAAAAGCTGCAAAAATAGCTAAAAAAAAGTCAAGTCAAATGTCAGACTGTAAGAAACTGCAGTTTCACTGCTCAACGCAGTGACTGTCTGACAGAGAGCTCTGTGAACTTACTGGTTCAAAGGCAACTGAGATAGTTGTATCATCATAACAATGTGTTAAAAGTACAGTAAATAATATCACAGCTTAAAAATACTAAGTTCTGCCTAGTAGTAAACCTGAGGCTTGGTTATGAAGCTGCAAGTTAATGGCTTTGTCTACTACCACAATTGTAATTAACACAAGCTTACCCAGGTCCACCCATGTTCAAGAAGATGTTTGTTATTTTAATGTTTGTTATTTTCTTTCAGTTTGTTTTCTTTTTCTTCCCCCTTGTAATGCTGACTCCTTTTATCTTCTGCCTATTCAATTATATTGTTAATGATGTTTACCTTTGTTCTTAAACTTAGGGGTTTGCTCCTTAAGAATTGAAGAGAATGCATTGTTACTCACTTAGACTTACTGCAGTTAGCATAGAGGAAGCTTGTGCAACGGAGGTGTATTGTATGATGCCCTGGACAGTCCAGGTGGCTTTTGCCTTGTTAGCAAGGAAGGTGCCAGAAAGGACCCACTCCAAGACTGCACTGCCAGCTTCCATTAGGTATCTGAACTTAGTGATCCTCAATTCAGTCAGATCACATCCACTCTGGTGGGGGTACAGGAATCTGAGTTTTGTGTCTAGGTTCATATAATTGCCTGAAGTGGTACTTGGAAGAGGATTAAAGTATTGCTTCTGAGGAGTTTAAGAGCACTTTTGACATCTGAATGTTAGGTTTTCCTGCCGAGTGACACGCTGAAATTGGGTTTCTCAGGAGGTGGCTGAAGTCGCAGGTGAAATGTGACTAAGCTAAGAGGAAATCCAGCATTGACCCTTATTTTCACGAGGAACGCTCGCTGGCACTGCAGGAACTGACACTGAAAAGTGCTTCATTAGTTCAAAGCACAGCCTAGCACATCCAAGGAGATGCTGTAGGTGTTAGCAGGGCCATTTCTACATCACTTGAGGTCTAAGCGCAAGCCTGGAGGTCCCATTTATCTACTGCAGTGACTGACACTTTGAGGAGCTGAATTATTTTCTTTGCTTTTGGCAGAGTGGGAACTGAGCTTGACACATTGAACAATAACTTCCACCATGGCAAAGGCTTTTTTGATTGGTATCCTCTTCCAGAATGTACATTATAATTCCAAACAAGTGTTTGGAACCTTAAACCTCTGTTAGCGTCACTGTTTTAGTGGTGCTGTTTCTGTTGGTTTTGAATGAAGTTACGGAGCTGAGCATTGTATGTTCTTCAGGCTGTCTTTTAGCTGAAGTGCTCTTTGCGGCTGTAGTTACTGGTTTATGTTTTAAGAGCACTGAGCTAAAACACCTTGAGAAATGGGCCTTGGTTATGTACTTTTCCATGAAGCTTTGCATGACAGTCCATAGAGGAAGCAGAAATATTACAGGCTCCTACTGAGCTTTGAGTTAGCTCATTAATGTATTTGGGCTTGGATGCACTAGCTGTGCAGGTTAAAAGATGTGGTCCAGAGCAGCATCTTATGTTCTGTATCCTGAGCCCTGGGAGACCTGTGCTCAATTCTTTACTCAGTCTGCTTTGCATCTTCTCCCTATACCTCATTTCCTCAGGTATAAGACATCAGGACAGTAGTGCTGCTTTACTTCATGGACATGTTAGGAGGCTCAGGATTATAAAGGCCAAGCCAGACCCCTGCCATGGATAGGTCACCAAAGAAAGAGTCTATCCTCTTTCCAGCTATGTTGCTGATTTGTAGTATGGATTTGGTTGTCTCCAGCTCTCCCTTCTTTTATAGCCTCCGTGTGTTGCAAAAAGAGAGATGGGAAAGTTGTGCATCCCCTCCTTTGCCTAATGATCTGACACACATTTATTACAAGCACAGTAATTAATAATGGAAGTGTTCATTTCACATGAACGTGCGGGCATACACATGCAAGAGGCAGCTACTTACTTGGTACTTACTTTTCATTTCCCCCTTATTTTCTCTTCCTTACAGATTCCAGTAAGATTATGGCAGAGTACAGCCACACACAAAACCAGATGGAATTACAAAATGCGACGTTGGGAAAGGGTTCTGCGGTGAATTCCCTTGAAAATGGTCTCCAGGATTTTATGGAAAACCTCAACCAGAAGAAATATTCATCAAGTCTCAAATTTAAAACAAATGGGGACTATGCTGGCTCATATTTAACCCTTTCACAACCTATGCCAGTTAAACCTAATCCTTCCTCCAGTGTTAAAAATGCACACTCTGTTACCAAACTTCAAGGAGTCAAGCAGTTCCCCTGTGAAAGCCCTTATCTTCCAGATAAAAGCATCCCTGTAAAGCATTTGGGTTCAATATCGGGCATGCCTTCATCCCTGAGTGGGTACAACTTAGGAAGAACAGACTTTGATATTCACACCAGCAGAGAAAACATAAAATCCTTTGGACAGATGGATAAGTTTCACTACTCCAAGTACAGTCAGAAAAACAAATCATATGACAATGTCTACTTCCCAGGAATGCTGGAGACAAAGAAGATCTCGGGCTCTCTTCTGACCATGTGGAATGGAAGCTCAGGGAATGAGCTGATGATTTCACCTGCTAGCAATTCAGGGGCAGCCAGCATGCCTTCTAGCCCAAAGCAAGGCAGGAGGATGAATATTGAAGACAACCTGGCCCTTCATGTGAAACCAGTTAAGCACAAGGATGTGATGATGGAGACTCTGGGTTCACGGCCTAGGAAATATTCTGGTGGATCTCTAAGTCATATGGGAATGTACAGTCGTTCCCTCCCCAGGCTTTATAAATCAACAGAAAGCCAGCTGGTGCCATTAAGTTTGCCCCCCAGAAGCTCTTTGGGTAATACTAAAAGGAAAAAACTTGGAGAAAAAGATCTACCTCAGAATGTTTTAGATGCTGACAATTACCTGAACTTCTCTTCCTGCAGCTCAGGGGTTTCACCACATGCCAACTCTGTCTCTCTGAATAATTCCTACGCCAGTTCAACGCTCAGTGTTCCTGCAAGCCCTCGAATTGCTAAGAAAATGCTTCTAGCACCTTCTTCCCCGTTTCTTCCTGAGGACTTTGATAGACTTGGACTCGCAGGAACAAGTCCCAGTAGCTCCTTCTCCCCTGTGGATTTTGACAGGTCGTTCTCTGTCCGAAGAAACCTTTCTACCAGCTCTGTGGAACTTGATGACCCAGATCTGGAAAGTTACAGGCAGACACCAAACTCACTGCAAATGCCCATGCGAGAGCGGAAGAACAGCATTAGCTCCATTTCGGGAAGAGAAGACCTCATGGACTATCACAGGAGGCAAAGGGAAGAGCGGCTTCGGGAGCAGGAGATGGAACGGCTGGTAATTTTTTCTCTTCCTTTAAGTTTTTCATGGCATTTAGCGTTTGGATAACGTCCATCCCAGCTCTGGCCTTCAGGGAAGTACGGCAAAGCATAGGCTTACATGTTTTGAAATTCAAATGCTGCCTGCTTTAGATGCCTTATTATTGCTATAGCTAATGCTTCCATAGCGTGCTGCTGCAGCAGCTTGGGTAGGGATAGACCATTCAGCCATCTTCAGAAATGATGGAACTGATGTAAATTGGGTTCATCAGTCATCCTGCAGGCTCTGTTAAAGTGCCTATGTCCATAAACCCCACAAATTACTCTGCAGGGATCCAGCACTTTTTGATTTAGATGGTGGTGCTGTTTTGTGGTAAGTGGGTAAAATAGACTCCACTATAAGCTGCTCAGCCATGTGTGCTGTGCTGTCAGGTATGTATTGGTGAGGATTCAGCATCTGTTGTCAGAGCTTTCTCTGCTTGGTTGTGGATTTTCTTTATGCGTATTGTCATTAAAATATAGGCCTCTTTGCTTCTCCCCATCACGAAATGGAGAGCAGAAAGGAGGGCCAGGGTTTCTCTCTGCTTCTAGTCAGAACGTAAAGATGTTCCTACTGCTTCAGTTTGGGAGCAAAATGCAATTTATGTGTTATTGAAACAACTTTTGGGTAGGAAAACCAAAATGATCTTCAGAACGCACAAAGATAGAAAAGGTTCTCATTGAAACTCTGACAGGATCCTTTCCATGAAAGGAGTTTTCTCTGACCTTATGAACATGCATTCTTAATACACTGATTTTGCTGTCCACATGGAAACTGAGGTTGTTAGATGGGCCAATCTGTATTCCTGCGTCTTAGATTTGAGAGATAAACTTTACATGTGTGCTTTATTTAAAAGTCCCTATGGATTTGAGCTAAGTGGGGGTAGGATACTCTTAAATCTGTCTAGTTTGCATACAGGCAGCAAAGTTGCAGGGGAGTTCACTTCCCAGGCCAGCTGGGATGAAAAGCCATGAGGAGCAGTGGGATGCAGGAGCAGCGGGATGCCTGTTAGGTGTCAATAGCAGTGGTCCATTGGTTTGTGCAGGGCCCCTTCTCCCATTTCAAGCCCCACCTGCAAGCAGGTTCATCTGAGGGATGGCAGCCCATTCAGATGTCTCCTTTGCGCCTCACCTATGTCCTTGGCACAAGTTGGTGAAGAGCCTGTTCTGTGAGCAGGAGCCTGCCATTTCACCTCTGATAGGCTCAGCACTGTAGCCTGTTCGGTAGCATGCTGTCAGTTTGCAAGATGTCACGATGTGCATCTTAGCCTACTTAGAACCGGGGCTGAAGAGTTGAAGCGTAGAGGGGCGGCAGCCACAGCCCCTTTCCCCCTCGATGAGTGGCACCATGTGTGTCTCTGCCTTCCCTTGTACCCTTCGCCCACCAAAACCTCCGCTGGCTCCCTGTGAAGCTTCTCAGGAGCAGGGGCTGGGCTCCCTGGAGCAAGGAGGACCAGATGTGAATGGAAAAGACTGGGCAGCTTAGGGAAGGTTGTTCCACTTGTGCATGCAGGAGTGGGAAACACCAGCAGAAATGCTGGAGGGTTGTTTCTCCTTTTTGCTGCCTTCTCCTTGCTGTTCCCCCACTCCTACAGGAAATCTTCCTTTTCCCTAGTCCTGGTGGTTTAGTGTGTGCAAAGTGCTGTTTGTTTCTTATCAGAGGGTTTTCCAGACAGTCGTGCTGTAAAACCTGAGATAATCAGTCGTGAAAGACAACATAGCAGAGTGTATTTGTATTTCAAAGAGAACAGGGTTGGGGTTTACTTTTCGTTTGAGTATTGGGTGGGTTTTTTGTGAGGGATGGAAGCTACAGAGTTGGTATTCAGTAATGTTAGAGGTTGTTCTGGGTCTTTATTTGGATGTAATGGCTGCCTCTCCCTTCCCCTCATTTCTTTCCTTAGTAGACAGTGCTTATTGTTAAATCCTCAGTCTTTAAAAAGAGAATTTGCCTGTTGTTTTTCCAAGCATCTTAGAGTTTTGGAGAAAAGGCATAAACAGTGAAGATATGTATTGCAGGGGTTTTGGGGTTGGGGTTTTTTTTGAGGTTTGGTTTTTTTTTTTACCTTTTTTTTAAGAATGATTTAAACATCTGAGTTTTAATTTGCTCCAATGTATCAAACAAAGTCGTGTATGCACTTGTGTAGAGTTTGGTTTTTCTCTGTCTTTAGATTTGCCTTTTTGGGCTTGGGCCACTTCTCTTTTGCCAGCCTGTTCCTCTGTGACTGTAGGAACGGGAAGAACCGGGGTTCCCATCACTGCCATCCCTCCAGCGTTACTGCTGAGCACTGGGGACTGCTGGAACCACATTGCTCCTGGACCTTGCACCGGGCTGGTGGGTCAGAGTCTGCTGCTGCTTCCTCTTCCAGCCCAGCTGACCGGACATAGCATCTTGGTGTAGGGATGTTTATACAGATGCTAAGTGTAGTACTCTGACAAGTAGAACTCAGAGTTCGCTTTGCTGAAGCTAGCCCAGACGCCTTATAAACAAGGAGAAAAATGATCACTGTGATCCCAGAATAGTTAGTGTGCTTCAGTGAGCTATTGAATTTTTATTTAAGAGGAGATCTTGCCTTGTTTTCCCTGTCTGAGATAAAAGCCCAATTGTGGTAGCAGCTGGAACTGAAAGGCAGCCTTTCTCTTCAGCCCGTGGGGAGGTTGGGGGTGGAACAGCACAGCCAACATAGATAGATATTAAGGCCATCTGTTTTGTTTGATGCCTGCTCAGTTGAATAGCGCTGAACATGATTTTTGTCCTGCTGGATTTTAGGCAGTACAGTGTATTTCCTCTAGATGGGGGTAGGTACTTAACAATTAGACACGCAGTATCTGCGTGACACCTTCCATAGCCCAGCTTTTAGTACCGATCTGTAAATACATGCTTGTTAATGAAATTCTCCCCAAGAATTGTGCTGGGGGAGATTTCAGTTTATATGAGCAATGCCTGAATGAGCAATGATAGAATTGAAGGACCTTATTCCATAGTCCACGTTTTCACGGTCAAAAGAGCATTGGATTTCATGAAGTGTATTCAGCAAGTAGGAAATAATACAGAATATCTCTGTGCCTGGTTTGCATTGGTGCATTTACAATTCAGTAAGACGTGCTCATGGGAGGGGAAAATGGAATGAAAGTATATTTGAATTTGCAAGGTGGTGCTGCCTTAAAATTATGGGTATTAGAGCCTGTGTAAATCTCCTGTACAGCTCGGAACAACATCATATATATGTTTTATACATTTATATTGGCACTGTATCTTTTTATAGACCCTTTTAACACAGAGTACCCAAGCTGCATGTTAAAGTATAACTGACTTGACTCTTACAGAAGCCAAACAGGCAAAGGCTATGTCAAGGTAATTTTCCTCACCACTAGTATCTGACAGTCTCTGTAGCTTACAGCTACCTAACATCAGTTTAGTTTAGTAAATTGGAAAGTATCGTGTAACAGGTTAAAAATCTTCTGCAGGATATAATAAATGCTAATACTAATAACTAATATAATACTAATAACTAATATAATACTAATGACTGAGTAGATTTTCAGGAACATTCAGCTTTAATTGTGTTCCAAAGTGTTCCTGCGAAGTCTGTAATCCACACTTTGGATTATTAAATATACTGTATTTTTGTGGCTCTGTGGGCCAGGAAGATATAAATGTCAGGAGACCTGTTCTCATTTACAGAACTTAAATACTGCACTGGAGCCCTGGTCTTCAGGTTCTTGCCCTCAGTGTGATTTGAAAAGGAGCTTCTGCGTAGGTACTGTAGGGGCAAGAGGGCACTGGTCTGAATAATACTGTTATTTTGGAAGCCGGTGGCATTTCCTCAGGAGCCTAACGCGTGCCTGCAGATACAGGAGCTAATTCTGCAGAAAGCTGTCTGCCCAGTTCCTCCCTAGAGATTGGCATTGCTCAATGCCACTGGTCCCTTCTGCTTTTACTGGTCCATTTCTTCTGTGCCTGTAACAGGAAGCTAAAGATGAGGTGTGCTAACCTGGGCCCTCCACCCCATCCTCTCCTTCGGGCTGAGGTGGTCCCTCTGGAGCTCTTCTCCATGCAGGTGCCTTTGTCGTGCAAGACTTCATGCTCCTGTGCATCCTCTGTCGGAGATGGACGTGGAATATGGGTGCTTTTCCTGAATTCTGTGCTGAGTGGTAACCTCAGAGCCAAAAGTCTATAGCAGAGCAAGGGCTGAAAATGAGACAGTGAATGCGGCTGGGGTGAGAAACTGCTGCAGACTGGAGAGACGGGGAAGGGCAGTTGTCGAGCAGTTCTCACACCCTGCTAAAGCCCACCTTTGAAATCAGCTTCTCACTATCTGACGCATGTGAAATGACCAGCTCCTTAGAAATGCAGGAAGGAAAGAGAAGCCTTTTTCCTGCCTCTTGTCTGAGGGATACTAAATGTGTTTGTAGTAGAAGTTTGGGAAGTTTCTGCTGCTCTCTTCCCCGGAATCTCCACCTCTTTTCCCACCATCCTTTTTGACTAGCTGCTGCCCCAAGCTTTTGCTATGAAGCTTGTGTGTTTTAAAAGAGCAACAGTGGAAAACTACTGTTCCTTGGTAGCTGAAAAGAGCAACAGCCTCTTCTGCATGCAAAGGGAACCCTGCATGGAGTAGCCATACCTCTCTTTAGTGTTGGTCACACAGGATTAGAGTGAACCTGTATTTTTAATGAAATCTGGGGTTATCCAGTTGTTAATAGCGTTTACTGAAGAAGCTCCCTGCTTGCCACAGCTGATTAACCAAGCCTTGCCTTCATATGTAGATATAGCATCACCTTTATGCATTTTTCAAGTTCATATACATGGCATGCAGCAGATAAACATATCCAGGAGTCAGTGATGTGGTTGCTGTTAAAAAAAGGGGGAGGTGTTTATCCCTGCTATTTTGGAATACTTTTCTTTACAGTGTGCCAGCGATGTCTGTTGATGTCATTGTTAATTGATAACAGACAGGGGTTATCATCCCCTTATCCCACCCTTCTCCTTCAGTGCCTACGTTTGCAGCCATCCATACATAGCTGGTATGTGGCTTTGTCTTAGCCAGAAGTGGTGAAACTGCTTGGGCAGAAAGTACATAAGAGCTGTGTGCCCCTTCGTAGTAGGGAGGAGATCCACAGTAAATACATGCAGATGTTTGAGGTTGTTAGAAAAGACATTATATGGGGAAATAAAGCAAAAGGTTTACAAGCCTTGAATCGACACCCTCCCACCAGAGCCAATTTTAAACCAGTTTCCCTGTTGTGACATACCTTTGTTTTTCCCTTCCGCTGTATTTGGCGTCACAAATAACTTGTGTCGTATTCCTTGCGGAATTAGAGACTGGATTTTCCATGTGCTACTCTTTCCCACTTCTCATTGCAGGGGTGCTTGCCTAGCTCACTGCTTGACTCGGAAATTTATGCTGGAAACTGTTAAATGCAGATGTGCTGTAGTTGGAATGAGTTGGCCAAGATGAAATGATGAGAATAGAGAGTATAAAATAACCACAGAGCTTCCTGTCCATAAGCCTCTCAGCACATGTCAAAATAGAAGCGAGAGATATCAGTATTTCTGTAATGTGGCTGAAAGTTCATCAGGAATTTTTTGGAGACTGGCAGAGATTTTCCTGCACTTTTTGAGCTTTCCTCGGCATCTGAGACTTGTGGAAAAAATAATCCTTTTCTTTTTCCCCTTTTTCCTGACTGCTCAGCAAAGGGCAGTTTGCAGTGAGAGCCCCTTTACCTGAGTGCTTAGGTTAGGATAAGCAGCAGCTGCGCTTTGAAATTAGCCATTTCCTATTATTATTGCAGGGATGGAGGCTTGGCGTGGGGTAACCTGATATACCCTGTTGTTGCAGGGAAGGATGTCCTGGTGTCGTTTATAGATGTTCCCCATCTATAAAACCATTACGCTGACTGTATGCAAGGGCCAGGCCCGATGCCATCACGACAGGGAGAGCTGCATAATTACCAGCGGTCCCAGCCAGCACTTGCACAGCGCTTTAGGAATTGGGTTGCGTGGCCAAAAGACTTAGTAAGAGGGAGGATAGCGGCGCTGGAGGGGTAAGGGAAGAGGCAGTGGTTGCCTTGAGGCAGCAAGGCTTTTGGGAGTTATAATTATGTCGATCGTTTGGGGTTGAAAGATGTCTGCAGAATTTGCTTGGACCCATTTTGTGGAAAATAGAAGCTTGCGATTGCTGTTCCACAGCTGCCCCAGGCTCTGTTATTCCAGCCGCTTGTCCCTGCCGGTGCCGATATAGGAGGCTTCAGAGGGAACCTGGGAATAAGCTACCTGAAGGCAAAACTTCTGTCTGTGATGCTGTCTAGGTTGGGTAGTGCTTGGAAATGTTTGGGTTCAGATGGGTTCTGCAGCTGAGAAATGCAGCTCTTAACTGTGGGTGATGTGGGGTGATGTGGATGGGTAGTGCATACAACCGGGTAATCTTTTGGTAGCTGTATTAAGTGCTATGTGCTTGTCAACCGGTATTAATCATTCATGAAACTCCAATGTCTTGCTGCAGGGAAGGGGCAGGCAGTGCATTGCCCAAACCGCTTTGCCTGATCCTTGTTATTGCTTGCTGTTGGGCATAGGGAGTGTTGGGACTGTCAGAAATAGCTTGCAAGTCATAATGCAAATGTAATGCCAGGTAGAGCTTGGAAAGTGAGTATGTCTGCAGTGGTTCGCGGGGCAGGACGCTGAGGGTTTTGGTTTTCTGGCTTTCCTTTTAAATATTACTAGATACAAGTAGGATTTCCTAGAAATCAGAAATGAGCTCATTAGTGCCGCTATTAATGCCAAGCATGGAACTCTCACAGCGGTCTTTTTTTCCAGCCGAACTTTCAATAAGGCTTATGGTAAGCATTTTTTTTTTAATATTCTTTTTTTTTTTAGCAAAAGAAAATAATTACCCCTTAAAAATGAAAATGTAAAAGATAAATTTTCTGAAACGGAACTTACAGGAAGCTGTGCATACAGTAATGGAAAACAAATACAGCTTTTTGGTACTTCACGATAATTACCATTTAGATCCTTAGGGCATTAATGTTTATAGCAACCTGAAATACATTAGGTCAAAATGGCACAGCTATTCAGGTTCTCAGGTTTGAAATGGCAGTATGAATCCATGGGGAATTTGAGTTAACTGGTAAATCAAGATTTCCCCCATTTCTGTGCATTTGTCATCTGTTGTATTTTAGCTGTGATGCCTCATTTTTCTGTTAATGTTCCCAAAACTGTGTGTTTCAAAATGGGGACTAATTCTCTCTCAAAGGAAAGGGAATCAAAGTTGGCAAATTGGAAAAGTCCGGAATGAGTGAGGTCATGGAAAATCTGTGTGATGTTTTGCAGCTTGGTGGGAGTATAGCGTTAAGTGTAAAGTGGACCCATTAGTGATTTATACAGTGACCTCAGTGGGCATACGAATGGGGTATGGTTAGACCTACCTGAATAAACAATATTAACGTTTTCTGTATTGGCAAAATAAGTGTTCGAGCATCTAATTTAAATAATGATTAATTTCTGTGAAATTCTCTTTTAATTTTATAAGTTCTTCCATGTGAACTGTGATTCGTCATCTAGCCTTGGAATTTATTTGTGTTGTCTCTGAGTGCTACAGGTATAGATGGAACTGGGGGGCTTTAATCTTTCACTCTAAAAACCTCCCATACCAAGCAAACAAACCCAGAACCCCCACCAAACTATTTCTGACTTCATCTTTAGCTCACATGTGATGCTTAGGGCTGTTATCTTTTCTCCTCAAACTAGGAACGCCAGCGGCTGGAGACAATCCTCAACCTGTGTGCAGAATGCTCCAAGTCTGACTGTGACCCAGCTGTGGCCACAACAGTTGCTGATGTCCAAAAAATTAACAAAGAACTCGAAAAACTTCAGCTCTCCGATGAGGATTCGGTGTTCGAAGACTCCCAAATGAATCTGGAAACGAGGTTCAGGAGCCACCTGAAGTCATCTGCAAGCGATTCGGACTTCTCGGAGCTGAGCAGCCACAGTCGCGGCACTGCTGCTCTCCTCTCCTCTAGAGGGTTGAGAGCTGAGGAGCACTTCAATGACAGTGCCAAGTCACCACCTTTCGCTGCTTCTGGCTTCCTGAAGGATGCCACCGAATCCTCCTACCTGAGCATCACACCAAAGGTAACACTGTAGGAGGAAAGAGTACAGTCCAGGTTTGACTGCTGGAAATCCTCCTCTAGGAGTCAGCTTTCCTGGCTGGGCCACAGTTAGGAGGTCTTAGGTGTGAGAATTGATCTAGGAACTCATATAGTTTAGCAGCCTGCAAATGATTAGTCCATTTCCATTTCCAATGGAAGCTATTGGTACTGGAAGGGCTGGGGTTTTATTTCAGAGGTATGTACAGTTCAGGAAGAGTGTTAAGATTTGCTGAGGGAGAAGGATGTGCTTGAACAGTCATAGCTACCTAAATAAAGGAGGGTTTCAGGAACCCTGTTCAGCATCGTGCTGAGATGTAGGAAGGAAGGAAAGCTCTACTGTCTTCTCCCAGCGTGAGGTTCCTGTCTCATGTCAGAGGAGGATGTTTCCTCATGGCAAACCAGAACAGTTGCACAGGAGGTGAAGAAATGTTCCATGAGCCAAATTCACTGTCCTGCCTCCTCTCCCTGGATCTGTGCCACTTGTAATCACCTGTTGCCTCTCCTGGGGTGCACAGTGGCAGCCAGCCTCCTGCCTCCCTCACCCTGCTCCTGTGTTTAATGAGCTGCAGCTCCTTTCCTGTGTACTTCACACTGCTATTCCATTTGTGAAGGGAGATGTCCTTTAAAGAATGAGCTGGCAGCATTCCTAACAGTTTCCTTCAGCTAGAGCAGCAGCAGCATCCTCTGGGCTGGGTCAGGGGCCTTTCATAGTTTTGGGTCAGTGCCCAAGCTCTGGTGTGCCAGACCAGCAGTGCAGCAAATGCTGGTGACAGGCAGGGTATTAAATATCTGTATTCAGGAGTTACAATCAGGAGCATAAGGCCAAGCAAAGCCAGAAAACCCAGTTTCTGTTTAACCAAGTCAAGCCCTCAAAGTACTTTGTGTCTCCTTTTTGTTATTATTGACACACCGTGTGAGTTTCAGCATGGTTATATGCCTAACGTAAATGGTATTGAACCTTTGCTAACTTACTTACATCTTTATTGTCTATAGAAGTATGTAGGTATAGAAGAAAGAGGTGTGATAGACAAGCATTTTATCTTATAGAGGAGAATCTGTCTGGAAATCTGCTGAGTCTTTCGATGTGAAATTATGCTGAACAGAAACATGCTATTATGGTTGTACTTGGTCTTTCTGTGTTGAAAGGTAGTAAGACACAAGTTACTGTGGTCTTGCATTTCTTTCCCATTTGTTGCTTTCCTTGTGCATGTCAAAAGATCCCATTTTGAATCCTTATTAGGAAGTTGAAATCAAAGATGTTATGTCAGCATTATCCCAACAGGATACCGGACAAAAAGAAGCTTTCCTGCTGGGATTACTAATGCTAATCAAGGAATGCCATTGATTCATGCATTGTAAAGTGTGTTCTGCTAAGCCCTCAGAAAAGCAATAACAAGCAACTGTGTCAATGCAACACAGCTCATTGTTTTAAAATATCGAGATTGGATTTGTTCAGGATAAAATGCCTGCTCTCAGAATAGCCATTCAGTAGCTGAGCCGAGCCTCCTTTGATCAAGGCTGTGTGGTCCAGTGTTTAACACTGCCCTGATCACAGCTCACCTCTAATTCTGAGTGGGGACAATGAGCGAGCAGCTTTAACAGGGTAATTGGATCGCAAGCCCCTGGGGTCAGATGAACATGAAGAATATGTTTGAAACCCAATGCTCTTTGATCTAGCCTTTGCTGGTGTAAGATCACAGGTGTTTCCTTCATAATGTTGTTTAATTCTTGGCACAGGCATCTAGTAAGTAAATGTAAGTAAATCTAATAAGCCAATGCAAAGAGCAACGTTAAGGGTTCTACTTCCTCAGCGCCAACTGGGGAGATAGAACCAACTTTTGTCCTTATTTTACAGAAGCTGCCCATCTTAATGGCATCTTAATGTCCTATCCTACCTCCTGGCTTTTATTATACGAACAGCTTAAATTCACATTAAAAGCATCTTTATCTCTCTGTTATCTTTATAAGGGAACAATTGGATTTTTGCACCCTAAACAGCACAGCATGTAAAGTATTCTCAAAGGTTAGGTTTAATAATTCCTGTAGAATGAATAGTGTTTACTGGTACGTATAGAATTTACTTCCAGTGCCTTGATGTAAACTATCAGGCTTGCTTCTCTTGAACACAATCTAAATATAGAAATAGCAACATAGTAGATCTGAAATATGCAATGGGTTCAAAACCAGCAGTACTGTACTTGCTTTCAGTGAACACAGCATGAAAGGGGAAAGGAAAGACTGTGTGTAGTTCTCTGTCTAATGAGCCTCTTGTAACATGCAACTGCAGATTCCTGAATGCACAAGCGATGAGCAGAGAGGGCAGGAGCTTGGTCGACTGGAGGAGGAGCGCATAGTAATACTAAATAACTTGGAGGAACTCGAGCAGAAGATCAAAGACTTAAACGACCAGATGGACGAATCTTCTAGGGAGGTATGAAATACGTTTTTGGTTTAAAAGTCGTGCTTGTTGAGTTTGTCTACATAGCATAAGTCTGATGGGTTCAGCAAATACGTAGGGAATTTATGGATGTGTGAAGCCTTCATATTCTGTGCTTTTTGACCAGGATTAGGCACAGAATGATGGACCTGGCAGTCTCCTACTTATGAAGGTTATCTTTCCCCAGCTGGGAGGTGGATGTGATGGCTCGGGTTAGACTTTCCCAGCTGTAACCATTATACTCCTAAGTGGAATTAGAACAATCTTGCTTGTTTAATGGTCGCTCAGTTGATCTAAATACCTTGTGTCACTTGGGAGTTTTATGGTGGTATCTCCTGTGACTGTTTAAAGAGAAAGGAAGTGAGACAACTTCCTTTCAAGCCTCTTAGGCTTTACAGTGGCAAGGGTATGTTGGCACCCACTTGACTTCTGGAATCTCACAGTTGCAGACTAAGCTGGCCAGGCATTTGTGTTGTGCTTGCTCCAGTTAACAGCGACAGGAAAGAAACTGCTGTTCCAGAAGGGTTTCCTATGGAGCCTGGGCACAGAGAGTCGGTACAGTATCATAACCGGAGGAAGCCCAGAGAAGAGATAGAAAAGGTTTTGGGAAAAAGTATCTTCAAGCTAAAGCTGGTTTGGACTTCATTTTGCAGTATTTTATATTGCAGTTTTACTTTGCCTTAGATTTGCTGGTCTCTTTTTAACTTTCGTGGCAGCAAAACTTATTTCCTCCTTCCATCCCCTCCCCCTTTTCTAAATGTTTCTTCCTTGTGAATAATCACCTGCTCACTCCCCTTTTCCCAGAAAATAATATGTATCGAGATGTCTTCATAATCTGGACTGCTTCTGAAAAATGTTTTGTGTTCCTAGTTGGATATGGAATGTGCCCTTTTGGATGGGGAACAGAAATCTGAAACAACAGAGCTGCTGAAAGAGAAGGAAATACTGGATCATCTAAACAGAAAAATAGCTGAGCTGGAGAGAAATGTTATTGGTGAAAAGGCAAAGGTAATTGAGTTATCTTAGCTAGATGTTTGTTCCGCTTGATCTTCAAAATACATTTATATGATTAACATATTGATGGAGGTTGTTTTATGAGGTACTAAGTAAATTTACTTGATAAATGTGGAAGAAAAAATATAGTTGTCTTGAGATCATCTTTCTGGAAAACTGATTTCCCAAGGTATGTTTGACCAGCAAAATGTAGTATGCTTAAGTGTGGCGGAAAAAAACCTGACCCAATATAAAGATATTTTTGATTAATTAAACATCCATATAGTGCTTGGACTTGAGTTATCTGTTGTTTGAAAGAACAGGATTGATTGAACTGTTCCAGTGCCTCCCACTGAAAGTTCTGTATTTTGAATTGGAAAAAAAATTACAAATCCTTTCTCAGCAAAGGAACAGAATGAAAGAAAGCTATGGTTTCAGAAAATGCCTTTATTATTATATAGAATTTATGATATATGACATCTGTCAAGCATGTAATTTTAAAGCAATTACGTTGGTTTATTTTGTTTGCTGACTGAGTGCAATTTCAGTCCTGTAGAGCATTCTCTCTGTGATTAAGTCCAGGGAATTAATCTTTTCTCCTATACAGTCATATAATTGCTCTCAAATATGCAGCAAATATACACATCTATAAAAGCATGCATTTGCCAAATAGAATAGCACTGTAATAAGATTTCAAGTACAGAATGGGAAGTGCCCACAAGATGAGCTGTCCCCCTCAAACCAGGGAGCACTGGCCCTGTCCAGCAGGCTCTCGAGTGGCCTCTCCAGGCGAGCAATTACCTTCTCCACAGGGGATGAGCCATGGCCAATAATATCTCAAGGTCAGGAAGTTTTTCCAGGGCTTTCAGCCAGTAAAGTTTCCCTTTTAAATTTCATCCTCTATCCCATAATTTAAGCCTGTCACTTGTGGAAATGCTCTAGCTAGTATCTCCCTTTTCATTTTTTCAGCTCTCCAGAAATATCTGGAAGTCTTCTGCTTTACTTGTTTTTTCTTAGACAAGGTGCCCATTTTTAGCTCTTTCACAGTTCCCATTGAATTCACGTCTTACAGCTTGCGTTGTCTTACTCTCAACTTTTTGTCTTCAGTTTCTGCCTGCCCTGTCATGAGCCTGAATGCTGTTTTGCAGCTGTACTCATTGAGCCTGTGCCTGATGAGAGTGGTGCTCCCACCTCTCCACGCTGTGGCATGATAGCACACATCCAGTTTAAGCTTGAGCTTTTGTGGACTTCCCTTGTTCCTGTGTACCCCTCAGTGATCATTCAGCTTTCGGCATGGTCGCATTTTAAGTAGTCCATAGAAAGTGTTGCATAGATGAGTTTTAGTATCAAGATGAGTTTAATATAGGTAACAGAAGATCGGGTGGTGCAAACGCATACCCTTGGAAAGGATGCTGCTGGAAGTTGCAATTGGTTAGGTGGTAACAAATCACATATCCAGAAATTCAAGAGATATTTTTGCCTTTTGTATTGTTTCTCCAGTAGCCTCCAAGCTCAGTGAAATTAATTGAAATGATTGTAAAACGTAGGGGTTTAAATCTTCCTTGTGGTCATACGGTGGAACATTAGGGAGTAGCTGTCAGAAAACTACAGTTCCAGGTCTAGTTTAAATTTTCAGTTGGACTGAAACAGGGAAAGCAGCCTGGAAAGAGCACTTCTGTTATTTAAAAGGCAAGTTCACTCAAACCACTTGGTTTTGCCAGTAGGAAGCACGCCACTAGTCAGATCAGATGCAATATTTTAGTTGTCTTTTCTGTTGTGTTCCTTTTTACTCTATAACAAACGAGCAGAATCGCAGCTGTGAGTGTGTGCTTTAGACTCGAAGCCATGGCTCAGTTAACACTGAAGTTGTCTTTGTAGAAATAAAGTCAAAGAAAGGGTTTGTTCTGAAAGAGGTCTGAAAGCGTCGTGTAAAAGGGAAGGTTTAAAAAAGCAGTGGGAGGTGAGTTTCTGCGGATGTGCGAAATACCAAGTGACAGCTGAAGGGTTCTGGAGAAAGTAGTGTCAGCCAGCAAAACAGATGGCACTGATTGTGTCAACAAAGCAAAGTTCTGGATGGCTTGAAACAGCAGCACTTCTTAAAGCTTGATATGTGTGTCTGTACGACTGAGCCGTACAGATCTGAAGCCAGACAGGCAACATCTTCCCTCTGTAGTAGTGCAGGATCAGTTCCCCATGAAAAGGGGTGTTGGAATGGAGGCCGTAGGTGGTCCTTTTTGCTGAAGTAATTTGGAATCTCAGGTTTTGACCAGTTGCTGCCACCCTGCTGATGGGTTTTTTTGTGCTGCTTCTTGCAAGAGCAAATGTGCCAGCATCCACACAGTGATCTTGTCGTTGCCTGAATATGTTCACCCATAATAATAACCGGTGGTCTTGGGTTTGGTGGAGCTTCCTGACAAGAGGCTGACAGGTCCTATTGCTCAGACAGTGGTTGCGTTTCTGTCAGGGTAAGGGAGTGGTGTCTGAATGCACTGCACGGTGTTGTCTTGAGGTGAGGGTTAATCTCACAAAACGATGGTGGGATGTTGATGCCATACATGATGGCACTTGTCTCTGGAGCGACTTGAGCAGCTCCTGGAATTTGCCGCTGATCTCAGCACCTGTTTGACAGGAAAGCCCTGCCTGCTTGTGTTTCATCCTTACCATGCACCTGTTCGCAAAACTTGTGAAATACTTGAAAAGAGAGATCATAAACTACAACCTAATGATGTGTTATGTACTGAAATAGACCCTGGTGGAAGCTCTTGTGCTGCTTTCTGCCCAATTCTTTGGTTTATTTTTCTCCACGATTCACTTAGATAAGGACACAAAGCTGTGCCAAGTTCTGCACAGGTTTGAAGCCACAGATTTTAGCCCTTGCAAGACAAGAGAGTCAGCTGGAAAACATACTTGAAGGTGGGAGAATTGTGAGTTCGGTTTCAGGCCATGTCAACATGCTCTTTGCCATGCTACAACATCTCTGTGTCCCAGCACCTTACTTGTAAATTGGGGAGGGATTGTGTAAGTGGGTCTGTACATTAGATGGTGAGCTACGTTCTGGTTTTGGTCAAGTCCTGTGCTCAGCCCTGCCTGAGCGCATGGTAGGACTCATGGTGAGGAAGAACAGATGGATTGGCGGGGAAGACAGCGTGGTGCACAGCCTGCAGTGAGTTTGAAAGCATTTCCCTTGCTTTTGTGCACATGCCACCACTCACACTATAAGGAATCAAGCAATTAAAGTTGATCTGCTTAGGGTTTGGAAATAATAGCTATGAGCGGTGACAGCAGAGCCTTTCAGCACCATTTCAGGACTCAGCATAGTTCTGGCTGTGGTGCATCTCTGCCGAATACAAGTGCTGCCAGGACTCAGCTGTCCTGGCTGGGGGAGCTACTTCCAGAGCTGTTTGGCATGGCTTGTGCTTTCAGCAATACTGGAAACTGTGCTAGTGTATGGAGGATGGTCCAGCTTTGTTTCCAGGACTGTGCTTCTTGAGCACAGCTTCAAGTCATCTCGTTCCTGCTTTCCTTTAAGTACCATGTGCTACATGCTTGGTTTTACCCACAAAAAACCGATGACCAACTGTATACTTGACCAGCAGCATTTAAGCTATTCATTGCAAGTTCCAGTTTTTCAGGGACAGCCCTAATAAGTCACTAGTAATGCAATTTGACAGATAAAGTTTGAAGTAATCCAGTAAAGAGCTTCGCTTCAGAAACTAACAAAATTACTTCGAGCACAGCCTGCTCTGGATAAAGCCAGCCTGGGCAGTACCCAGAAACAAGCAGGCAGGTGAGCCAACATCTCCCTTTTCCCTGCCATCCAGGCCTGGCTCCCTGTGATTACCATGGCAGTCACTCATGTTACTATGCTGTAGGTGTGCAATAATGATGCTTTTGTTTCAAGTGGAGTAGCCGCTCAGGTCCACGGTGCTGTTTACAATTGTGAGTGCCTCCCAATGACCCTTTGCTCACAAGACTTAGTTCAGGATTGACATCTGTCGATAAAGAAGCTGGAGAAAATGGTATTTGCCTGTTTGGATAATACCCACATTTGCTAAGTACTGTTTCCATAGTCTTCCTCAGTCTGTAGTTTTAAAGCATGCGGTCCAGCCTATGTGGAGAAGGATGCTTTATTGACTTGCCATGCCTGAGGTTTCCAAGTTGAATCATGAGGTTGAAAGTAACAACGTAGCAGGGGAAGGAAGGAATAATCAATGAGTGTGAATAAACAAGAATAACTGAAAATGAGTGATGGATTCAGCAGAAGTGCTGTGGGAGGTAACCGGAGCTAAATGGGAGTTTTGGCAGAGAGTTTCAAAACAATTAGTATGCACAAGCTTAAATTGCATTTGAAGAAAGGGAAGTTACTGCTTTTCTTCTGAAGGACCTTTGCCTTATGTCACGATGGAAATACGTACTCTGCAACTCTTTCATCAACCCGTGTTTCCTGTCCCTCTTCGAAAGCAGAAATCAAGACCAGCTGGAGCGGATAACTCCTCTTTTTTTTTTTTTTTTGGAATACACTTAGTTTTGTCCACATGCTTTTGTGGAAATATTTTTCAGTCATTAACAAAATATCCCAGACATGCCCAAATGTTTGAAGTTCACCCTCTTTGCTGGATTAGTGCCGCAAAGACTTGCAAGAATTGAGTCAAGGAAAGAGCAGCTGTCTGATAAGCCACCAGCAGTCAAGGTTAAATATGCCAGTGGTGTCCCCTCAATCCTTTCTCTTCTGGACTCAAAATTCCTTCTGGTTCTTTTCTTCTGGCTTGGATCATTACTTTGTCTTCTCCTACGTTCACAAAGAAATAGTGCTCTAGATTCAGGGGTTTTCTTCTGCCTCCCAGTCTGTTCTCTAGGACAACACTTTGCAGTGGCCTGAGAATAAGCTCAGAAATGAAAAACAAAACCACCCTTGAGTTGTCTTAGGAGCAAGTTAATGTGTGCAACTACTGTGACATTTTTACTTGCAGCAGAGGGATCGCTTACCCTGATTTAAAATGCTTTTTAACATTAACTTTGTACATACATGTGAAACAAACCCACTGAGATCTCTCATGCAGATGCTAATATTGTATACAGTCTTTTATATTATAATAAATTAGTTACCACTCATATAGTGAAAAGATCTGTCATATTAAGCTCCTATTAAGCCCAGCGTATTATTTTTTCCCCTCTTACTGGTTTCTTTCATGAAACTCACAGGGATTTAGGGACAGACAACTAAACTGTGACGACTTTCATGCTTCTGAAGGAGATCAAGGAATGTGGGAAACAGTAGTCTGAAAAATACAGAAGAGGAGCACGTACAGTTTGTGCACAGAAGGATCTGTTTCATTTTGACAGTATCTCTTATAATAGGAATTGCATGTAGTCTGCTTTGTGTCAGCCGTGGCATAGGAAGTGTTTGTCATTTGCTGACAGAGTTGGTAGACCTCAGGTTTAACACTCTCCCCACTCATTTGGTCCTCTCAGTGGAAGAGCAGGTAACATTTCCTAGCCTGCTGTCTGTCTGAGGCTAGACTATTTTCTTACAAATACATGACAAGACTTAAGCCAGTTTTGTCAGTGAGTTGTTAAAGTCAACTTTTCTTGCTCTTCCACTTATTCTCCAAAGTGTTTTATTGAATAGACGAGCTCTGTAGCATCACCTCAGTTCCAAGTAGAAAGGGATCATTTCTGTAATACATTATTTCTCTTCCACTTCTAGCTTTTCCAGTAGATTATTTTGGAGAAGGGAGGGATGTCCTTTTGCAGTGGAAAAGAATAAAGTTTGTCTAGAGATGAAAGCATGAAGATGAGATGGAGAAACTTCAGAACAAAGTGCTGAGAAGCCTGTGGGAGTGGTGAGACTAGCTGGTTCTGTACTGAGAGAGAAGGGTGTACATGTGTGAAGCTTGCTGTGGGTAATGAGAGGTTGCTACCTTAAAACGTGAGGATTTTTGAGTGAGTTGGACTGAGGAAGATCTTGCAATCGTTGGACTGGCACATTTGAAGTGTCAGAGCCTGCTGGATGGGAAGGCATTCAGGGTTTTGCTTGGTTGGTTGGGTTTTTGTTCGTCTGTGGATTGGTTTTCCTTCATTGATGGCTTGTAGGATTCTTCGCACTTTCTATCAGAAAATAACACATACTTTGGGTTTTTTGTGCTTTGTTTTTGTGTTTGTTTGGGGGTGTTGGTTGGTTGGTTGGTTTTGTTCTGTGAGGGCAGAGTGGAAGCTTGTAAGGGAGCCCATGTCAGCAGCCATACTCTGCGTTTCATAGTGACCTGGTTTCTTGCTTCATTCTTTTCTAGTTTTCATCTGCATTTTTTAGAAGCTTTCTTGTTTGATCCACTCATTTTTTCAGAGCCTCCCAATTTATGCAGGAGAGTTGGTTCAGAAGGCATATATACATGCAGACACATGTTGCTCTACAATTGTAGCCTGCCTGCCTGCCTGCCTGCAGTAGCAGAATGTGTTGAATGACAAGTTGCAAATCAGAGCTTCCCTGCAGAAGGGGTGTGGGGACATGCTAGGGTTTTAAGCCTCAGTCCTGATTTCACATAAGGCATCCTTAGCCATAGGAGACTGCAAGGAAGCAGTTGATCTGTCTTTTTCTGTTGTTCCCATTCTTCTAGGAGCTGTGATTGTCTTTAATACTATCCTTTCATTTCTGTGTTCCCATCTTCTATGAGATGTGTTGGATATATATGTATATTCTTTCTTTTTTCTTCTCTCTAGTCCCTAAAATCAGTTCTATGCGATCTAAAGGTTGATTGCCCTTTGTGACCATGTTGATCACTTCAGGTCTGTGTTCATAGCATGGGTGCTCTACTGACATCCCGTGGCTAGGTTCTTGGGGGACAGTATCGTACCTCAATTCTTTCAATTGCTATCCTGAACAATATTCATGTAACTGCCAAAACTGATCCAAGCTGTGCCCCAGCATCATCAAAATCCAAGTCAGTCCTGCTCTACATCCTGGCTAGCCTAAAGCTCTTTTAACATGTATCTAGAGGCAGACATAAGGCAAAGTAGGCAGTAGGCTAAAACCAGGTATTATGCTTTACAGAGATGTACTTCTCTTCTCTGGGAACAGGGTGTTAAGAATTCAGCCAGACTGCAGTTACTGTGACTGGAGTCAACGCTGAGGCTGGGACGTGGTTGTCTGCAAAGAAAAGTTTACCAAATACAAGCTCACATGGTTAAATGAGGATGAGCAGCTGGGGTTCGCAGCTCTGCTGCTGCTGGTCCTGGGCAAACAGCTTATGGAGTCAGCCACAGGCTTGCCTCAGCTGCATCTTGTGCTTGGCTCGCACAGTTATTAGTCTTTTCCCCTCTGAAAGAACATGCCCTGATCCATTTATAGAAGAAGCCATATGAAAAAAATCTGATTATTTATTTATCAATTATTTTTTGTGAAGTAAATGGCTTTGACGAATGCACAGCCAGAGATGGCCGCAAACTTAACTCCGCAGCTGCAAATGCCTCTCGTTGCTGAAAGCGATATTTCCTGTTAAGACTGCACATTTTGAAGGGAGCCAGTTTGCTGGGATGTTAGCACTTCCTATGCTATAAATAGACCACATGAGTATCGCTTTCAGTCTCAAAGGAATACATTTCTAGTTTCTTAAGGGAAGTAACAGTACCTCTGGCAGGATTCTCAGGGAGTTTTATGCTTGCTGATGATGTCTCATCACACTCAAGATTTAACTTGCTTGTTAGTGAATGAGCATTCTCGTTGCAGCGCATAGATACTTAGAGATCTATCAATAGCTTCAGAGGCACAATAACATCAGAGAAGTCTTTGCTGCCTTAGATTGTTATGTGGGCAGGAAAGGAAAGCAGGAAACAGTGTGTCAGACAACCATTTATCATTCAATTTACATCAGGGGTTGTGAGGAGGGGAACTACCAGTTTACTTATAGATTCCCTTCCGTTTCAGAAGTAAGGATGATTTGGCAAATGGGGGATCCATGGGGATGGAGGTCTAGAGGTGACCTGTCGAGAGTTGCGTGCTTCTCCTTCTTTGTGCAGCTCGCACATGCTACATCCTCTTGTTTTTCTGAGCTCTGCTGCTGCTCTTGTAAGACAGAAACTAATACAGGAAGTCCAGGTAATTGAATATGCTGGCTCAGCTTTACAAGCTTAAAAAAAACCCAAGGTAATCATTTGTGTTCAGTATTTTGTTCATCTGATTGTATGAGCTGAGAAGCTACAGGTGTAAATGAAAGTTACAGAGCTGGGAATTAGGTTGACATTGGGCTTGAATGAGAATGTTTCCCGTTGTTGTTTTAAATACTGGGAAAGTTAAATCTCAGATTCTGATTCCACTCAGATTTAGAGGTAAAGCCTTAAAGAAAGCAGGCAGCTAATGCATGTTTAATACTGTCCCTCCACTATGCATGAGGGCTTGAAAACCTTGTCAGGATCAACAAAGAGAAGGTTTTGGGAAAGACCATTCTGAGGTTTGAAATGGCAAATACTGTATATTAGAAGTTTCTTCTCTATGGCACATGCCATAGGGTGCTGCAGAGTGTGCGATCATACAGCACCTGCTGAGCCACACATTTCACGTTAACAGTAAATAACAGTTGGGACTGGAGAGAGGACAAATGACTGGATGCTGTGATGGAATTCAATTGATCTTGGAGCATCCACAAGAAGAAGGCGATATTTTGGGGCCGATACTGTGAATTTTTGATTGTTAAGGAGAGTTAGACATTATCTGAAAGGAAGTATGTAACTACAGAACAAGAAGTAGAAAAGAAAGCTATACCAGTGTGACCCTAGAAGGTAGCAGAGAGATCAGTGCCAGGGATTTACTTTGTTTATTAATGCCTGGCATATCAGACATATTGGCTTTTCCAGTTCTTAATTGCTCAGTTGCAGTAAATGCTTGTGCTGTGTTGGCCAGTGTAGGTGCAAGTAAAGGGCATTGAAAACATTCTCTGTACTCTGATTTATTGGTTCCCAGACTTTGGTCCATAAATAAAGAATGGTGTACAAGGTAGCTTTAAGTGATGCACTGTCAGTCTCTGGAGTGGTACTGCACAGTAAACCATGCAGTACTTTGTAATAAAGATGTAAAGGTTTAAGGCTTTTGGAGGTGAGAAGCTGTGTGCCAAATACTGTTATTTAGAATAAGAGGAGAGATGAATGAGGCCAGGGAGGTCGCGCAGTTCCCTTTTATCCCCAAGAACAGGTTCAGTTCCTGTACCCTGAAGCAAAGCTGTTAAGTCACTTGGTGTTTCTGCTGCTCCCGGATTTCCTGGCCCAGGGTTATTTCCTTAGAAAAATCCTGTCTCATTCTCTTTTTTCACTGCTTGCTAAATGTACTTATCTATCCAGAAGCACATAGGCATGTAATTCATATTCCCAGGAAGATCCATTTTCCCCTCACTGCCAGTCTAGTCACTTCCCAACCATTTTGCTTTCTAAATCTACACTTTTCTCTCTCCTTCATCAGTCACCTCATTAACATGGCTACCATTTCCTTTATTGTGTTTTATTTTTGTACATATTAGGGGAGACAAGTGTTTGGGCAGTGGCCTTTAACAGCGCCGTCCAGGCACAGGTACGAAATACAGTGATGAGGGAGAGAACTGAGCACCGCACTAAAATGCTTAATGTTTTGTTTCGATTGTTTTGCATCCCACCGTTGCATTTCAGCTAACAAGAGGTTTCTGTCTTTGACCTACATGCTTCAACTGTTCATTCAGGTTTTGCCACGCACCGTCATCATCACTAACAACATCTTGGGTTTGAAGGTAATTGTGTTTATTTTCTGGTTCATGCTTCAGGAGAAATTAAAACTTGATGCTGAGAGGGAAAAACTAGAGAGGCTTCAGGAGCTTTACTCCGAGCAGAAGACGCAGCTTGATAATTGCCCTGAGTCCATGAGGGAACAATTACAGCAGCAGCTGAAGAGGGTCAGTAGCAAGTTTCAAGATTGCACTAACTTTATGTTGGTTTCTTTTCTTTTCTTTTCTTTTTTAAGTGTTACTTATTCTGTTTCAAGTATCCAGTGTCTGAACGTATTTTCACCTTATAACTGTTACTAGTCATGAGGGTTATGGGGTTCTGTGGATTGCTTGTAATAGATGGTGTCCACAGTGGCAAATGAGCAGGGTGCAAATGGGTGGGTTAGGAATCGTTTCGTGTTGCATGCTTTTAAAGCTTAGGGCTCCTTGCCTGTAGTTAGCACCTTAGGCCTTGTGGGTGATGTGAAAGCTGTTGTGATGTTCAAATGGATGGTGGAGCATTGCTCTTTAGATGGATGGTGGAGCATCATGGTGGAGCATCGCTCTTCAGCTGTGTGAGCAAAGACAGGAATTGAATTTTTGTGAGTGGGATCAGCCATTTTAGCAGGTTTTCCTGCCTCTGCTGTTTGATCTTGTTGTGTACCTCTCCTTTGCAATGCAGTAAAAGGCTGTCTCAGTGAAGCCATGGATTATTTCTCTTTTTCAGTATGTAACTTATAGCCTGAACAGTGTATAGCTTACAATTTAGCCTGACCTGCGCTTTGGAAAACTCATTTTTAACATAATACCTCTTACTAAAATAGTTTTATTTCCCTACGTTTTCAACAGTTGCATCTTGGTGTGATAAACTTTGCATGAAGTAAAAATGCAACTTGATTTTTATATTGTCTTATTTGTAGCTGGAAAAGCTACATTATAGTCTGCGAAGGTACAGTTACTATCTGTAGAAAGATTTTACTATTCATTAACATGAAGTGGGTTCTACAGCACAGATAGTTACCTTTGGAGGGCAGAGGGAGTAATTTTCCAAGCATCAGGATGGCAAGCTCAAGAAGCCATCTGAAAGCCAAACTTAATCTTTTAAATGTCCATCTTTGGAAATAGCAGCGTTAAATTCTACAGTAATTGGGAAGTTTGATGGGTTTGAGACACTTGAGAATTTTTGTACATTACCTTTTAAAAAAGATGGCATTATTCTATAATATCTCGTTCATATACAAGGAAATGAAGCCTTTCTTGTGTAGTCACATCCTTGAAGGTATTAATTAATGAGAAGTTGTGGTCCTGTTACGCTGTGATGGTGATAAATCCTTTTTCACTGTTGACTACTCTGCTGGTTTCAGCTCTAACAGTTATTTTTCTCCTTGCTAGTAGCTGGTACAGTGCTGAGTTTTGGCTTTAATCTGAGAACAATGCTGATAACACAGCATTGTTTTAGTTGTTGCTAAGTAGCGCTTACCCTGATCAAGGGCTTTTCAGTCTCTCACGTTCTCATGCCTTCCGGCTTCTTATGTCCCTCCTCGTGGGCAGAGCATGAGAGAGGCTTCTTGTAGTCTGATTAAATGTTGTTCGTTATTTTGTTCCCTTGAAATTGGCTTAATAACTATTTGGGATTTGAAAGCAGGGCAAAACTTGAGATGTGGGGGTGCAGTTACAAGTCCGGTTAGTCCTATTGCACATTATTCCAGGCCAATTGTAGTGAATATTAGCTGTGGCTGCTGTGCTTGAAGCAGAAGTTATCACCTGATTACTGCGCAGTAGCTCTCAAATGGGCATCAAGTGTGAGAGCTGTTATGAAATGATTATAAGTATCATATCCAAAATACAGAAAATAAATACCTTCTTCCCCAGAAATAAGGCTGGTGCAGGGTTAAGTACTTAACCTTGCAGGAGGTTATGTTGTGCTACGTTAATGCCAATATGAAAGGATCTGAAGGTGATGAATTCCCTTATTGCTTTATCTCTGAGACCTCATTTGTGCCCAGGGTCACAGGCAGCCAATTTCACCGTAGCATTGGCTGCTTGGTGGGTCTGAAGTTGTGTTGGGGATGTTGGTGCGCAGCTGCCAATGGGATGGGTTATTAGCATGCTTCATCCTTTACTCGTAGTATGAAAGCACCAAAGCTTGTTTGTTCTCGTGTGCCTAGGTTTATAAAGATACATGTAAATGGAGAATGAGAATAGATGCCTGAATTCCTGCAGAGCTCTGAAAAGACACTGTCTATTGCTAGGAAATATCTGACTTTCCAGGAGAAGTTCTGATTTTTAGAGGTTATGTGGGCCCATGGAGCTCCCACCATGTCTTGAAGGAATGGCCAGGTTCTCTCCATTGAATTTTCTCGGGTGTCCTTACTGGAGTATTAGAGATGCAGGAGAAATTTATGGTTTGGAAATGCAATATGGAAACACTGTATCTGTTGTTTGCATATAGATGATAATTGACAACATTTTCAGGTCAATTGTTTTAATAGAAGGGAGAAACTAACACTTGCTACTTGGTTCAGGAAGCCATTTCCTACAGCAAGAACAATTCTCCTACAAATCCTATGCTGTTGAGTAGGGTCCTTGTGAAGGTTATAGCAAGGACCCTTGGGGCCTGCCTGGTTGATGACCTGGCTTTGTTGTGACCACTGGTGGGGCTAAGCTACCACCATTTACCCTTTGGAGGGTTTTTAGGTGGAAAATGGACTTGGTTTCGGGTGGATTTAGATTAGGTATTAGGAAGGAGTTCTTTACTGTGAGGGTGATGAGGCACTGGCACAGGGTGCCCTGAGAAGCTGTGGATGCAGTGTTCAAGGCCAGGTTGGATGGGGCTTGGAGCAACCTGGTCTAGGGGGAGTTGTCCCTGCCCATGGCAGGGGTTGGAACTGGATGAGCTTTAAGGTCCCTTCCAGCCCAAACCATTCCATGATTCTATGATTTTATTTATTCATTTATTTATTCCCTGGTGGGCAGAGTTGTATAGAATGGAGCTCAATTCTTGCTCTGTAGCGCATCTCACACAGAATAGATGGCATTTTGTGAGCTCGACTAGCCCTACCTGCTCTCTTCTTGTGACAGTAGACCATTAAAAGTGTTCAGCTCCTCTTTGAACATGTTGCCTGAGGTATGTAAATACCATTTCAGACTGGGTTTTTGTGTTTGTGAGTATCTCTACTCCGGTTTCAGTGACAGCATGATTTGATTTTACCTTTTTGTTTCAGGATGCTGATCTTTTGGACATAGAAAGCAAACACTTCGAAGATTTGGAGTTTCAGCAGCTTGAACATGAGAGCCGGTTAGATGAAGAGAAAGAAAATCTGACACAACAGCTCCTGCATGAAGTGGCTGAGTATCAGCGCAGCATTGTCAGTAGAAAGGTAAAAGCACTGACACTCAGGTCGTACGTTGTTTGCTGTGTAGAATAAAGGAGATGAAGCGGATCTTTAACCTGCTCATCTGTAAGAAACAGTGCAAAAGTTTCCTCCTTGAAAGATGATGGACTGGTAATGCCACGCAGATCACATCCTGCACTTCTCCAAGAGGAAATAAATAAAACTCCATGCTCTATTTTTATATTTGCATCTAAAAATTAAACCCTTAAATTTGCTACAAAAGGTACCAAAGCATTGGTTTTTCTCCTTTAAGAGATCTCCACAGTCTGGACAAAACTACAGTTATTTTATGCTCATGATTGGTGTTGGTGTTAAATGATTTTGTTAATAATAGAGTAGCAAATTAAGAAGACGCCTTGATTTTTAAAATCAGTTGTAAGGGTCCCATCTCAACCAATTAAATACCAGCTTTTTGGAGATCAGAAGTTGCATCTTTAAACCAGTTCTATTCAGTATATGGATGCTATTTGCCATATTATCAAAAGATATGTGCAACTGTGCCTTTGTTCTGTCTCTTGAATAAACTGTCTCTTTACTGTCTAAATCTCATTTATCTCCTTTGGAGCAGCGAGCTGCCTTGTAAAAACTTACTTTACTACTCCTTCACTCATGAATGAGTGAGCTCATGAATAGAATCCTTGCTGCAGGTTGTCTTGTGCTTTGAAAATGAAGCAGAAGTTGTG
Source organism: Bolborhynchus lineola (assembly GCA_025448015.1). Classification (NCBI taxonomy): domain Eukaryota; kingdom Metazoa; phylum Chordata; class Aves; order Psittaciformes; family Psittacidae; genus Bolborhynchus; species Bolborhynchus lineola. The sequence continues at coordinate 15,450 of JAOEHX010050952.1, read as the reverse complement.
CTGGTTTTCTTTTTATATTAGGAAAAGATATCTGCTCTCAAGAAACAAGCAAATCATATTGTCCAACAAGCACAAAGAGAGCAAGATCATTTTGTAAAAGAGAAAAACAACTTAATAATGATGCTGCAAAGAGTAAGTATTTATTGCCTGTCAGATATTTTGGGATGTAATAAAAGAGCTTTCCATGGAATAAACCGACGTGAAGCACAATAAAAGCATCAGTTATGCAGAAGCCAGGAAATTACTAACAATGTGATAGATGTTTGTATCCATTAACTTTTAAAAAAAGGAAATCTTTTGTAATTTATCAGCAGATGTTCTATGATAAAAGTTAGTGGCATTTGTTAATCAAGAAGGTTTTAGAGGTGTCCTCCTTCCAAAGGACTCTACCAGAGGCACTCACCCAGGTGCTGAAGCTAGAAGCCTGTGCTCCACATATGGCTGCTCAAAGCATGCACAGTGTGTTCAGAGTTTTGGCTTATGATAGTCCATACTTGAGCGCATGATGAGATAATTACCATCGGCTAACATCTGGTTAGTAAGAAGCTGGCACTATCCTTTTGCATCCATTTTACATTTTGCTTTAAATCACAAGAGAAATCAGGGTTGGTTCATTAAGCACAATGAACCTGTTAGGTTTGGCTGTGGTTATGAAATAAATTCTTTTACTAGCTTTTGTCAACAGACCTTCTGTATCTCTACTTTTTGTTCAGTTACAGTAAACAGAGGAAGTTGCTCTGTGGTGCCGTTTCTACCCTTCTGTTTCGGCGTGCTTCTTTGCATGGTTAAAAAAACGGCTAATGTTTATTGTCAGCTGTTTGTCTTTAGCATAAAATGCCTCTTTTCTTAACAGGAAAAAGAGAATCTCTGTAATCTGGAAAAGAAATACTCTGCACTTTCCGGAGGAAAGGGATTTCCTGTTAGTCCCAATAGTCTAAAAGAGGTAAAGAGATTCACTGCTTTTGACTTTACCATAAGTAACTTTTAACAACACTTCATACAAAAGTACTTGAGTATTTAGTGAAGTCTTATCCATACCATTTTTTGAGATGTGATGAAATTACTTTGGAAAGCTATTCATGGAAGTCCAAATGCATGGATGAGCAAAAATAGCTTCTCTTGAACTCTTCCCAGATGTGATTGGCATTGCCTTAATCTCTTGCTCTGGAGAAATGATCGCTTTTGTGTGTATGTCTGATTTTCTCAAAATAGACAATTAAATCTCATTGAAGTGAAGAAGAATGAGGTCCAAGAATAACTCTGTTCAAATATGAATACAGTTCAGTCTTATTTTTGCACTGTAGATTTTATCATTGCCACCCCTCCCTTTATTCTAAGGCTCTGCAGTAAAGCATGACAAGTGTATGTTTTGATCTCTGTAAAAAGCACTGAATTGAAGACTTCAAGTTATTGTGGTTGTAAGATACCTATTTAGCTATTTATTAGACTGTTTTGAATAGTTGAATAGTGGGAAATGTAGCATTTAAAATACACAGGCAGGTTTCTACGGCTGCTTCTTTAACTTCTGCTTAAGAGGTTTGACTGGACTTGCCAGATCTGCTTGTAGGAAAGCCCCTCATCACATCCATCTAACGATGCAGGTGTCACTGTGTGAAGTTGGGCCCTTGAAGTCTAAAGCAACCACATGTCCTTTCAGCCCCTGGGAAGTGTGATCTTGCTTGTTTGGCCTCCACGTTCCTGGTGTGCAGTTCCACATGCCAGTGGGGCTGAGCACGCTTCCTCACTGCAACCCATGGTGCAGATACTTAGGTCTTTCAGTGTCCTGGGTTGTGTTTTGACTTGGACACCTGACCTCCCACCAGTGCTTCTGGAAAGTCTAAGCATTTGGGTGGCTTTGTTTGGGGTTTTTTGTCATTTTGAGATGCATCTGTTTATTTTCCCACTAGATAGTGGGTTCCATCTCTGATTTTTATCTTCGTATCCACATAATGGTTTGTTTAATCCCAAGTATTTCAAAATGCAACTACATTAAGTGAGTCTGGCACTCTTTTTAATGACATGGGTTATTCAGCAGTGTCATTCTGTTCACTGCAGTGAGGTCAGTTAGGAGTGACTCCAAGACAAACGAGAGAAGGAACAGACAGATGTTATCTTTGTTTCAGTCCAGTTTAAATTTTCTCCAAGTGTTCTGGCACCTTTAGAAGTCAGGCACCAAACGGTACACAGCTTAAACAGGCTGCCTGCACACAGAAGTGTGGTTGCTCATATCCCAAGCCCCTCCTCATCAAAGCGCACATTTCTAACTCTCTTCCATTCGTCATGAAGCTTACTGCCTGCATAAACACTAATAGAGAGTAATGGCCTCTTGTAAAGGGGCAGGACAGTTATGCTAGTACTTAAGTGAGGAAAATCACTGCTGTTTCAAAATTCAGCATTGACAAAATTACTCAGATGCCTAATCTGACTTGAAATCATGTATTAATCTCATGTAATAGGGGCATGAGATAATGCACAACACTGCCAGTTGTTGTTTGCCTTTCATTTTAACTCCATGGTGAATGCCCATTGGGCTCGTGTGTCTGAACTGAATGTTTTTCATGAAATGGTGAAAGTGCTTTTATCCTCCATAAAAATGAGCACACTATTGCATTCATAGACTTCCTACGTTTCTATTACTGATACATGTACCAGATGCTTAAGCAAGCTTTATGCTTATTCATACTGGATTTTACCATCATATGGCCACATGTTTTGAGTGGTAAACTTTAGTGTCCTTACCCTTCTCATTTAATAGTTCACCAAATAATATCAGAGTTAAGATGTGTTTCCTGTTTTTAGAGTGCTGTGCTCACAGAATTGTTTATCTGCTTGAAGTAACTGATAAAATACACTGAAAATTGTGCTAATAGATAATAGGATTGGTACTTCTTTCCATCTTTCCTTCTATGGTCATTATTAAGTTATAAGCATTTTTAAAAAGAAGAAATCCTATAGCAGTCTGTGGCTTCTCTCACTCAATAACTGAAGTATACTTACTGGAAGTCAGTGTGCTGGTAGAGTAATAGAAGCACAGCCCCTTTGAAACCTGATTTAAAAGCAACTTAACCATCTTGATTTAAAAAACAAGCTTATTTCTCTCTAATTGTAATGACATTGCTTCAACAGTGATTTATTCTTTCTTTTGCATAGCCTTGTTTTCTATGGATAAAAGTTAAGATATTTGACCTTTTAATCTGGTATCCTATAACCCATGGATTAGAATCCATGTTTTATTTTTTAGATAACACTTGTTCAGTTAACATCAGAACAGTGCAATGATTGTATTCTATCATTATCTCTCAAATCTGCATGCATATTATTCTCTGCAGGCAGAAGCACACTCTGATGTACGTGCTGTTCCTCAGTCCATTTGCAATGGCTGTGGGGCTAACTCTTAACAGCATCTTACCTGTCTCCTGGTAAGACCTAGAAATTCCAAGTGACTTTCAGACAATACAAATGGAAGGTGCTGTGTCAGCATAATTTGTAGAGTAGCGAATTCATCCTTGTTCTGTCAGTTATTTGGTTCACTCAAACTAGTTTAATAGCTAGGCAAAAAGCAAGTTATTTTACTTAAACATGGACAAAAAAAAAGAGTTAAGAAAAAGAAATAAGATGGGTGAATAAACTTAGGTCTTCCCCCCCACCCCCGATCTGCTTTCCCAAGAAAGAGCTACAACCATAATTTCTAAAGGGTATTTACATTTTGGTCACTTCATATACATTTGCTCTTTGATTACTTACTCCACATGATTTTGGAATTAAATGAAGAACAATTTTCAGAATCCACGTATTCCACATTTGAGGAGCTTGATGATCATTTTATTATGATGAAGTATTTCAATGTTAACAAATATTTGGCTGTATCACTCTAAACTAACTTTCATCGTACTGGATACATTAATACTCTTGCACGTCTTTTGGCTTTTGCTCCTTTTAACTTCTCAATTCCTCCTTTTAGGGTTATATGAGTGTAAGTGAAATTAGTGAGCTGTATGGCAATTCCACGAGTATATCCCCTTCCACACAGCCCCCCACAGATGCTGAAGCAGTTGCCACTGAGCCTTCCACGGCTGTGCTGACGAGCCAGCCACAAAATAAAGAGGTTTGTTTGAGAGACATTTCCCTTTGTTTGCATTGTTCTTTCACGGCTGCCTTTTTCTTTCTTTCTGTTAGTTTTTGGTAATTTGACGTGTAACAAATTGACCCAAAGGCAAAGTGCCTTCTGCCAGTTACCCGGTCAGATAATAGTATAATAGTAAAGGTGAAGGGCTGCTCCAGTTGGGAAGTGTCTTTGGTCATGTAGATGGGACTCTAAAGGCCAGAATCCTGAATGATTATGGCCCAAGCAGCAGTAAGGGACAGTCTTTGCCTGTCAAACACTATAATGTAATGCACCTTTAGTAAATGGTCTCTGGAGTCCATTGGTGTTCATTTTGTATGTTCTTTAGCTTTTTTTCCTTTTTCTTTTATTCTTGTAAGGTGGTAGAAGTATATTTTGAATATTTGTGGGAAATGGGTAGCTTCCTACTTAGATATTCCACAGAGTCTGTCCCGTCTGTGTCTTCTAGCTTATTTTCTCATTTCCTCATCATTTGTGATGTTTTTGCCTATGTACTGATTATAGCAAACTCTAATCCCCTTTTAAGGGAGTGGAATAACCTTACGAATGTAAAACCACCGACCTTTGTGTTGCAATAAGTTTAGCATTTGGCATTTCTGCG
>JAOEHX010050952.1:0-10716 GCA_025448015.1 Bolborhynchus lineola | reverse complement strand
CTTCCAGTAGCTCAATATGCCTTGAGAGTTGCAATACAACCCACCTCCTTTCCTGCTAAATGCTCCAACACAGTGCTAAAACTGCAGCTTGTATGTGCCGTATCTTGTGAGCAATTCCAAAAAGAAAACTCTGTGTGTAATTTCTCTTTTTTCTATAAAGCTAAGATCACCTCTCTGTTCTGGATTTGTGTTTCCTCACTCTCTTTCTCCTCGCTCTATTGCTCAACTTCCATCAGTCCATTGGCCTGAGGTCATGGCTACTCATGTAGATCCTATTCCTTTATCTGACACACCTCCACCTCTACCAGCTAAGAAACACCGCAGGCAACAACAGGTAACAGATTCAAAGCTGATAAGTTGGGATTATTGTGTGTGGTTTTGTTATGGTAGCCCTGAGGTTTATTTACATATGAAGTTGTTAGTGATATGATAGACTATAAATTGATACTGTTTGCAGAGTGTTGCTCTTAAAGGTCCCTGCGCACTTAAAAATCAACACAGTGCATTATAGAATATCACTGAATGAAACTTCTCCTGAAGTAGACAACCCAGAGGCAAATACTTTAGGAGCCACTGTAACTGTCAGAAGGCTTGCAGCAATAAAGTACAAGCGACTGTATTTGAAAATCCTAAGTTAGGTTTGCATACACTTTGGATCAACGCCTCCCAAAAGCTGTGTTGTTTGTAAGCCACCAAACCATCAGAGGTGAATAACTGGTTTTCTTTGTAATTGGGCAACACTTGTGCAATAGACTTGAAGGGGCTTGGGGTTCTTTTCTAGTGTTTTTAAAATGCAGAAAATGTGCCCGTGGATTTAATGTGTTTTCTGAACCAGCGTGGTTTTAATGTGATATCTGTAGAAACATTGCAAAGCACCATGAGACTGGAGGTACTCTGTATTTTAGAGTTTATTCTCTCCAGTGAAGCTCCCAGGCTGTCACCAACCAGTGTATTCTGTGTAGTGCATAACTGAGCAAGTAGGTCTGTTCATTTTGTCAAAACTCTAACAAATTACATTTGAAGCATTTCAGAAATCTGGAAGAGCGAAAGAAGCAGCAGAGGGAATGCATGTACATGAGTGATACTTTACCTCGCAAGAAAACCACTCCGACTGTATCACCGCACTTCAGTAGCTCTACGCTTGGACGAAACATTGCATCTAAAGTACGTAGCTGTGTGACATTAATAGCCTTCCAGTGTCTGTATAAAAAACCTGTATTGTGTTTGAGGTAATGCTTACAGTGGTTCCTGTCCTTACATAATCCACCAGATTCACAGCTGAAATAGTCTTGGACAGAACTTCAGGTTTATTAATGCATGGAGATGTACATAAAGCCTTCCATACTTCCAGCCTTTATTGTGACCTCTGTAAGTGCCGCGCTGTAGTACTCTGATCATAAACGCATGGTCACTGTCCCAAGGATCGTATTTTCAGGCTAGTTTCAGTTGATTCTAGAGACACAACAGGTTGTATTCCTTCTTACCTAAGGCCTCTAAATAGTAAAGATAAGGTTATGTATGAAGTGAAAACACTATTTGTGGTGTGCTAAATCAATAAAGAGCAGGAAGGTGAAGATACTTTGGAAAAACTTTGGCTAATAGAGACTGTGCACAACTGAAATATCCGTGGCTGATGAATGTGACACAACGTTGATACCCATGACAAAGCAAGTTTAAAGAATAAAAAAAAGGTCTTGAAAAGTAGTTTTAAGCACATATTTGCACTATTTACTGCAGGGACATTTACCATTAGGACAGAGCAACAGCTGTGGGAGTGTCCTCCCTCACTGCCTGGCAACCATGACCAAAGAGTCAGAGTCGAGAAGGATGCACAAAGGTAAGACCTTTGTATTTGATTCATTCTGTTTAAAGTCAGTGTTCAGTTTTTGATGAGATAAGCCTGTAACTGGTGTTGCTATAATCGACAGGGCTGTAAACCAGAAGTTTACTTATTACAGGAAAATAGCAAGTCCTAAATATAGTTTTCAGATATTGGTAAAATAAGACATTAAGATGACGAGGTAGGTGCCCATTTAGTTTTGAAGTACATGGTCACCAAATACCTAGTAAACAAGAAGAGTATATTGAAAAAGCACACATCGGTTAAGTAGGTAATTTCTGTGAGTGATTTTTAAGGCAATATATTAAATGTGTCTTGCTTTTGGGGTTGATTTTGGCTTTGGGGGTTTTTTGTTTGGTTTGGTTTTTTTACCTTTTTTATGTTGTGACAAATTGTTACAAATAGTTTTTCACAGGTATGTATTTCTGCCTGAACACATTACCCAGAAACACCTCTGAGAATCTCTTTAACTGCAGTATTTTAAGTGGTCTTAAATGTTAGGGCTACAAAATAGGGAAGGAGGGAGGTGTTCTGTCATGGATAAAGGGCTTCATTTTTGTTATAGGGACACAGTGATGATGAATCCAAAAGGAAGTTACGTTGAAATGTGATCTTGGAGGGTACAGGATTCTGTGTCTGTCATTTGTCAACTTGAGTCAATACACCTAATTACTGCTGTAATGAGATGTATTAGTCATAAGTGTCCCATCCTCAAATGGAGTTGCTCCTCAGTGCCATCTGTCAGTTTATTTTCTTTCTGGCATCTGCATCACTGTTACCAATGTAAGTGCAAGACCAAGAGGTCCTTAAGTAGAATTGCACTGACTAAGCCAGAGCTGAGATAGCATCCATCCTGTTGTTACAGGGCTTGCCAGAGCTAGCAGCTGTTAAAAGTCAAAGAGCAAGACTGAGGTCAGCCTTATGCAATAAGATGACTCAATGCAGGGATAGAACAAGCTTGTTGAGAAAGGCTCATGACTTACTGCATACACTTGATAGAGCTGTTCCAGTTGTGACTGTTAGTTTTGAGCTTTAGTTACGCAGCAGGCCTTCCACAAGCCTACGATGTTGTGGCTGACTTGAAGTGTTTCAGTTGCGATACAAAAGGAGCTTCACACTCAGCTTGAAAAGCTGCTTTGATGTATTGTGTGTGCGAGGGTGGAACAGCTTTGTTCAGATTGATGCTGTTGTGTAGAAAGCGCTTTGTTTCAGTTTGATAATCAATAAGGATGTTTTGGTTAAACTTTAATGACAAGAGATGAAGTGCTTAAAATTGTAAATATTTCTGTAAAAGGGTTTCAGGAGAGTGTTAGTATATGACTTAGAATTACAAAACGTTATCAAGCCTAACGCAAAGGCAAGAGTTTTCAGAATAAATCAACCAGTTTTAATGTTCACTCTTTTATCGCCATGTGTTTAAGTCAATTGGCAGAGTCAGATTTCTTGTCCCAAGAGTGAGAAAGAAATATCACAAACGAAAACTGAATTATGGTCTGACAAAGAAGAGTGGCAGGGGAGAATGAAAGAGATTTATTCATTAAGGCATGGTGCTACTCATATGCCATGAGAAATCGTGTCTGCTCTACTGCCTACCATACTGTTGACCATTATTTTTTGAGAGATTCAACAGTTTAAATGGAAATACTGAATTAAGAAGAGAGCCTTAAGGGATTAATTTGTACTGCGTGAAAGGACAGTTCTAGATGCCCTTTTCTGGAACATCAGCTTTGCCAAAGAGAAATAATGCTGCTGGCAGGTGCTTTACTTGAACTGACATAGGATTTGCAAAGTAAGAGACAGAGTGAAAATACAAAGGATATAGATATCCAAAGATTGTCTGTGGCTGGGCTACCTCTCCTAGTAGGTAGTGAAGGATTTACTCCCCTTGTGTTCAGTATGGACCTCCCTGAATTTATTGCAGCTGGAACAGCTAGAAGAGTGTAACTGCTTTCTCTTGCTCTGAAGTACCATGTTTCTAGGCTGGGGAAAGCTCCTTTGTGATGGTAACACACCACAAAAGATTTTGCAGAGCTCTTTCTGTGGTGTAGAGCAGAACTTGGCAAGGACACGGGTGCCCAAGTTGGATGGCCATACAGTCCAGCTATACAGAAGGGCCAGAGAAACTGCTTCAGGCACCTTTCATTCTTACAGGCATAGCCTTAATGAATGTTGTGATACGAGCACAGAAGGGACTGAGATCAACTAGGAGTGATTTCTGGTTTCCCCTAGCACCTCATACCCATGCCTATGATGTGGAAATAAAACAAGCATTTCTTCCAAGTCATGAATAAAGAAAGCACCTTTCTGTGGGACAGTGAGATCTGGGAAATGTTTTGAAGCTGGTGTAGTATTTAAGCGTACTATACATTGAATTGACTATTGTAAATTAAAAATCTGGAATATTATGTGGCTTGCACTAAAATCAGCTCGACTTGAGTCTGTGTAACTGAGATCAATTTCAGCAGATATCCTTAAATACATCGTTGAAAACAGAGCCAAACGTCACGTCAGTGGACATCGTTGGTGATGTTCCCTTATTCTGTCATGCTGTGATTTATGTTTATTGTACAATAAATACACTGTAATTCTTACAAGAACCTTCTTGTGGTAGAGATCAGGTTTGCCTTTTTGGACTGAATATTTCGGAGGTGTAAGATTTTCTGCCATATCAGTGGAATTCTGCAAACATATAAATACTGCTTATGCTGATAAATAATGCTTATTTCTCTTCCCTCTCTAAAAATTAGTTATTCACCTAAAATGAGTGATGAAGAGATAAGAAGTGTTCCCAACTTGTCATGTGTGCTAAGCCACTGCTTGCTTTCCTTGTGTTTCTCTTCCCGTTTGACAGGTCTTTCACTGCATCAGTTTTCTGTATTCAAGGTGATGTACTGCAAATACATGATGATTGTACCGCAAATACATGATGATTGCAAATACATTATGATGTGTTTGACCCCCCTGATGACAGGGGGGTGTTTTGGGTTATTGACACCTTGAGCATACAGCTGCACTAGGTGTATTGGAGCTGGGTGCGCTCACGCACAGAGCCTAGTCAAGGTATCATGAGATAAATGCCATTTCATCTACTCGGTGTGGAGCGTTGGCTACCAGGCAGCATCCCACAGACTGCTGTGCAAAGAGGATGATGTGCTTCTGAAGCGGTATTAGTAGGTTACTGTGTTCCTATAGGGCTTAAAAGCATCGAGCAAGCTTTTAGGCCAGATGCTCAAGTGTGTGTGTATAGATGTGAAAACAAGTATATTCAGCGGTGCCTGGAGAAGCGGCAGCTCAGCCTGTTCAGAGACACTGCCTGAGAATTATCACTGAACTAGTAATGGTCTAAAATGAAATTTCTCTAAGATGCTCTCTGCAGTTTTAACTCTTTCAGTCCAAAAAGGTAAACATAAAAGTCTGAGGTGAAAAATTCAAAGCTAAAGTCAGGAAATTAAAACAGCCACTTGAGTTTGAGCATGGATTTCGATCTCATTTTCTTTGTGCATGAATAAGTTCTGTCTGTGAATAAATTTTAGGCTGGTTTCAGTAGGAAATCTTTTCCTAGGTGTGTAAGTACTAAATGGTCTTTATTCCAGGATTGCCAAAACTGTATTTAGTCAGTCATGTGAGTTCAAGAATTGCTCTTGAAAGAAACAGTCACTGTCAGTAATCATAGCCTGAGTTAAGAGCAACTTATGGAATGTTTAAGAGGACACATCTTTGATATAAGTCATCGGTGGGAAAAGCTATTTCTTAGCAGTCATTCATGAGGTATTTTTGAAGGGCTGTATTTATAAATTCACCTCCTATGTACATGCCTTTGTAAGCAAACCATGGGCTGTTTGGTACGATCTAGGGCCCTCACTCTGCAGAGGTTTGAACTTAGCCCCAGGAAGATCCTACAGGTGCTGGGTGCCAGAAGCTTGTGCGCAAGGACAGGCAGGGGCGAGGAGGGAGTGTTATCCAGTTCAGTCCCGTTGATTGCAGGATGGACTCCAGAAGGGAAGAGGGAATGGTTAGCTGGGAGTTAAGATTTAAGGCCAGACACAGAATTGGGAACAAAATTGCTTGGACGGAGAAGTCTGGTACCAGCAAGACAGTTATTTGTATTCTGTCTAAGCTCTATAGGAAAACTGAGGGCAGTGTACATACAAACAAATTATAAGGGTTTTTTTGAAGCAGTTTGCTGTTTTGTTTATTTTTCCCCTTTTTTTTTTCCTCTCTCTCTTCTCTAACTCAGGAAAAGCCAGAAAAGGTACGAGAACATCCCTTCATCTGGCTGTACCTGTCACTGTCACGATTGCATCAGCACTGTCAAGTAGTTCCCAAAATCTTGGAGAAGTTTAATATTTGTTAAATAATGATAACACATCAAAAAGTCTTTTTTTTTTCCTGCTGTCAAATAACCTGTCACAACACCACTTGTCTTTAATGCTAATATCTGCAAGAGCTATAGCTTTGTGCAGGCCTAATTTTTCGCTTCTTTGCTCATAGCCATACAAGTAGAGCAGAAAACGTCGAAGTCTTTGCAGATCTGTGGGTGACAATGACAAGGTAGACAGGCATGGGCTTCCTACTTGGACATGTTTCCATACAGAAGATGTGTCTTGACATGTTAATGTCAATCTCTTAAGAACGGAAATAAAAGAAAATGTACTGTGATATTTTTTATGAAATACTGATTTGGGTTTTTTTGTAACGTATTTGACAGTGCCTCTTCCAATAACAGCATTCAACTGTAGGTCTGTATAGACCTATATAGGTCAACTATATAGGTCTGACCCCACCATAGTTTTGTGGTACTGTACCTGTTTGCTATGACTTTGCAATAACTCTTTTGGAATATATATATATATATATATTCATGATATGGCTTTATGGATATTTGCAATATTTGGCTCAGCAGCATGGCTGTTAGCAGGGTTAAGTTTACTGTTTTAATACAGAGAATGCAAGAAACGTTTTAGCTCTTCCATCAGCTTAGACTCGGCTGATATAAGTCTTGGCCTGTGGGAGGCTTTTGGTGAAGTGTATCTTACAAGGAGCTTAACATTTGTAGGTGCATGTTCTGTGAATGGGCACCTGAGCAGGTAAAAGCTCCCTATGCAACAGATTGTACCTGTGCAATGTGTAGGTGGGACTGTAACAGAGGCAAGGCTTGTCGGTGCCCATACCCAGCTGATCCTGAGCTTTGAAGAGCTTGTTGCTTACTGCATGAGGGCAAGATGAGAACATCAAGTTATGCTTTGGTTTTGTGAATGCATCTGGTTTTGCAGCCTAACGACTGTTATTTTTCTGGCAGTGGTTAGTTATGCTTGCGTGATTACATCTATTTAACTGATGTTTTACTTAAAAATGGGTCCTTTATGTCAAGTTGACTTTCCTTTAGGAGAGTGTTTGTAAAACTGTTATGTTTCTCTATGCCTTTTAGATGGGTTTATTTTTCAGTGAAATCTAAGATAGGAGATGCAGATTTGAGTAGGAAAGGTTTTGCAAAGGGCTCAACAGAAAAACATGAATTTGAATGAAGCTCTTTCAGTAATTTATTATTTTCCCTTTCTCTTTCCATAATGAATAATTGATAATCATTTCATAGGAGCAATTAGTCATTCCAAAGGTTCGAGTATGAAAGGTAATTGCTTTTTTGCAATAACAGCAGCATTTGCCATAATAACGGGGGGCAAACCCCAAACAGCACATGTGAATCAGTAACACCTGTGTTGTGTGAAGCTATTATCTTGGACTGCTGAGCTGTATTTGTGTCCCTTTTGTCTCTTTGACTAATTGGTGCAATTGAACTTTTAATGTTCTTCCAAATGGCAAGTAAAGTCCTATTAGTTCTTTAGAAACAAGCTTTTATGTGTGTGAGAAATCTTTGTATGATACAAGGGAAAGCTAAGAGCAAAGAGGAAACTATCTGCCTTGGAAAAGCTTGCAGGGTATGATATCCATAAGAATATGCTTTAATTATGCAGCTTCAGTCATGCCTTCATACCTTTGGGAGAATATTACGGCCTTTCCAAGGTATAGCTGCAGTTGTTGGCTCCCTGAACTGGGACATTCCCCACTCCAGCATGGCAAATATACTGAACAGTAACCTTGTATGTGCAGATAGAGAGTGGGAATAAGGCAGGAAAATATTCCTACTTAAAGCATGTTTTCTTAACATCAGTGTCTTAATGGAGCCTAGTAAAAGATTTTGTCTGGATTTGCTGCATTTGTCCATTTGTCTGCATTTCTTCTGTGTCTGTTTATCTTAAATATGTGAAATGTCACTGGCTGTCTTCCTGTATGAATGGGAGGTGTTCATGTTGTCTTAACAGCCCCTCCTAATCTCCAGCTATGCCATCCGCTCAGATTTTGGGTCAGGAATATGCAGAGTATTTTAACCTTGTCTGAGTATCAGAACTGTGAGAAAGTCTCACTGCTCGCATTCACTGAAGGAAAAGATGAGCCGTGCAGTTGCATCTGTAATCAGATTGAACAGTCCTTGAAAGGGCACTGTAAAATAACTTCAGCTGTTCATTATACTTTACTCTGCATCTGACAAACTCAACAACCTCTCTGCAAGTCTCTGTGTAAATACTGCTGCATTATTTAACAAAGAGCTATTGAGATATGAGAGAGAAATAATTCTGAATAAACAGTTATTACAGGAGACGTAGCCAAAGCTCCCCGTGTTCAAGGAGGATGGCTTTTCAGAAGGGGTGACTTTGTGGGAAAAATAACAGTGCAAAGAACTTAAATGTTGCATAAACCTTCCTTTTCTGTACAGACGTTGAGCTATGGGGATCTGCTTCAATCACCTATGGTGAATTGCAGTTGTGAAGCTCCAGTGATGTACCTCTACACTAGTAACCACTATGTCACATATAGTAGTCGCATCACGATGATGATGTGACAAGTAGCCTATATTATTTCAGCTGAAACTAAAAGCCCAATTTGCAGCTACCAGAAGGCAAAGTGCCCCAAACAGACAAAAAATCATCCACATTCAGTAAGATCAACCAAACAAGTACTCGAAATCACTGACTATCAGGACTTTTTTTTCTCTTTAATCAGTGTCAGTTCTTCTAGATCCCTGAGTTAAGCTGCACTGCTTTCCACATTAGGTCTAATTTTCAATTTCACATTAAAATTATATTCATGCAAATTAGATTTCCATACTGTACATACAACTATATATATATATTAAAATCAGCCATACTAATCTGCATGTATCTGTGTCTGTCATAGAAAAAGCAGTGATTTAAAGGTTTTCTTTCGGGTATGATTAACTGTAATATTGTAGTATCTTGGTCACAATGCAGTTAAGCCTGAGGTGATGTTCAGAATGCTTGTGCTGCTGACATGGTACATTTGTGTCACAACATTCCTGTGTGAACTTTGTGCACAAAATATCTCCTCTGCATTGTGCAGGGTACAACCATCATCGCATCTGTGAAAACCAAAGGCAGAAGTCTCCTGAGTTCTACAGCAGAACAGCATCCGAATCAAACGTGTACTTGAACAGTTTCCATTACCCAGATCGCAGTTACAAGGACCACACCTTTGACACCTTAAGCTTAGACAGTTCTGACAGCATGGAGACGAGCATATCGGCATGCTCACCAGATAACATTTCCAGGTAAATCATCTTTCTGATCTCATGGCCATAGGGTTACAATGAAAAAAAGAGAATATGTACGAGTTGATGCTATGATAATGTGATGCTGCTGACTGGTTAAGAAAATACAAGATCGTTAGACAAGCTCCATATTTAGCATTTGGGTAGCCCTTCATAATCAGGTTTAACTATCATCTCACATGGTTATTTAAAGATGGAATATAAAAGTATCACATAGCCTCTCCATAATGTTGAAGGCCACAGAGAAATCGGAGTCAGTCCTAAAGTGAAATGATGAAGCTGTCAGTGCTCTTTTCAGAGTGGGTGATACCTGAGCTTCCTTCCCTGGTCACTGCAGGAAAAGAATTTCCTGTGACAGGCAATTTCTCGAAGACATCTGCTGGCAATGAAGAGCGCTTGTTCTGCAAGTCCAGCATGTTAACTTGCTTGAGCCGTATGCTGAAACACACGGGGCTCCTCTGGTGGTCTTTTTCACCCTTTATTTTTTCTGGATCAGTAATAATGAAGATGAGACTTCGGGTGGCTTGTGGCCCTCAGCTGCTTTTCTCATCCTCAAAGGCTGACAGCTCAGACACTGTGCCTCAGATAAGAGAAACATCAATGATCTGTGTTAAAAAAGAAGTCTAGCTGAGTCTCAGAATTGTTTGCAGACAGTTTTCTTCTGACAGTCTGGTTTTAGTGATACTACTTTCATTTCTGCTCACGGTCCTGCCCGAGCAGTTTCAGAAGCATAAGTGGAGGCTGATAATTAAGTACAACATTGACACAGCATTAAGAATCCCCTGTGAAACACAAGGACAGCTTTTATGGCTAGCATGTTGTGTTTCATTCAGCATCTGTTTCCAGTAACAGGGTATCAGCCCACTGATTTCCTCTTGTAGTCTTTGTCACTGCAATGTGGACTGCATTAGGGCTCAGGGTTTGAGAATTTCTGCTTTAGATACACAGTGGGCAAGTTTCTGGTAGCTGGAGACAGTCGGGGAATTAACTCTGTATGTGCAGTGATTTAATATGGCAGTGGCTGAAATCTCTCTCTCTTTGACTTGCCTCTCTGACCATTCTGGAGGAATATGGCATGTGTCTTGAGCTACCTCGAGGCTATCTTGTAAGTGGAAACTCCAGCCCAGGAGAGGGGAGCCCTGACAGCTGTTGAATTTCACTGGTGCCGTTTGCTCTTCTACCTCCTTCTGCTCTACAACTTCCAGCCAACGAGGGCTGGAAAGAAAAAGAAACCCTAAACCAATCAAAAAAC
>JAOEHX010050951.1:16215-47215 GCA_025448015.1 Bolborhynchus lineola | reverse complement strand
ACAGCCCCAACTTTCTCATCCTATCTTCATACAGGAGGTGCTCCAGTCCTCTGATCATCCTCCTGGCCTCCTCTGCACTTGTTCTGACAGTTCCATGTCCTTTTTATGTTGAGGACACCAGAACCGCACACAATATTCCAAATGAGGTCTCACAACATCAGAGCAATCTTTCAAACATCCTTACCTTTCCAAAAAGATGTGAAATAACCATGTCTGGTAAAGCATTTGTCCAACCTGAAATCTGAAAAGCAAGATTATCTAATTAGCTGATGTTAAAACAATCCTTGAATAACTGAAACCATTCAATCACTCATAAGTAGACCAAAGGATATTTCTCTGCTGTCCTTACATGTACAATAACCTGGATTTGTAGATTTTCCCCTGAAGTTAACTAAAACCCATTAGTTATATAGGGACACACTACTAGTGGCATAGGTATACATCTGGAATCACTCCTTGAAAGAACAAACAAGCAAGCAAGCAAGCAAGCCAGCTAGATGGGTGTCATTTCACTTCTCTGCCCAAGCTCTTCCCTAACAACTCACACTGACAATGCATTTTCAGTACTTAAAGCTCATGTCCCAGAGTATGCGTTCTTGCTTTGTAGGGATACAGGGCACTTGCTGCATTCCTAAAGTCAGCAATACTTAAAAAGAGATGAAAAGCCAAGGCACAGATATGGAAGAATTTAATTATGGTGAGACATTGGGTGAGATAATCAAAAAGAGTCAGCAAGACGGGTACATCTCAATGTAGATGAGCTACTAAATACACTTCTAGATGAAACTCACCAAAATAAACTGGTATGCAAAGTTATTTTTTTTAAAAAAATAGTAACTAAGCATTTAAAGAATGGTACATCCTAATTTCTCCTAGTATTATAAGGTTGCCTTTGCATTTAATGCCACCCTGGACACTTACAGTGGGTTGTCTATGTGTGGTTAAAAGACAATGCACTGATTTCTGTACTTCTCAGTGTTTATATCAAAAACATGACCCTGAATGATACAAAATGCCTTCCACTAAGAATGTCTTAACAAGTTAAATCTGAGTGAGATGAAATGCAACATTTATACTTATATATAATGGCTCCAGGAAGATTGTTGAAACCAGTTCCCAGCACCTGTTTCCCCACATTGCAATCTCTTACAACTACAAAAAACACACAGCTAACAGGAGCTTCTTTATATGTGAACTTTCACTTATAATTCAGGCTGGAAGGACATTCTGTCCACAGTTACCGTAGCTAATGACTTTTCTGAGGCTTTTTGGCATCCAAGACTCAGCTAGATGACTGAAACCTACAAGATGTTGTTCTAAACATTTTTCTGTGCTCTAGTTCCCATTTTGGATTGTGCCGGTTAACAAGCCATGGACAAGAAAACTGAATGTTCCACTATGCTCGGAATTTACTTGCAAGTATGTTGTTTCCAGAACTACCCTGTGTATATGTTAAACTACATTTTCCCCAGCAGTTACTAGCTCTTAAGAGCTGTCTATACCCATTGTACCATGGCTATCTCTTTCACAAAGTACTTATTTTTACACCACTAGCCCTGCAATAGGTATGTTTGCAAATGAAAGAATAAACCCCAAAGGAATTCAGCTTGGGATATTTTGTGTCTGCAGATATGCCTTAGCACACAAGCTTGCCTATGCTTGACAGGCTCATAGAATGATTTATTTTCCTAACTTAAAAATGTTTACCTTCGTTGCTGCCCAGTCCATCCAACCTTCAGCACAAGGGTTTACATTAATAAGAACTAATCCCTCCACCATCTCCGCATGGTTTAACTGCAAAAGAAAAGAGATTTAAGATTCATCACATATCCTTTGACAGTCAGCATAAAACCTAAATTAGCAAATTATCTCCTGGGGGCTGGTTTGATCTTGCACAAAACAAGCATGTGTATGGAAAACCAGATTTTTCATTAAAGCAATTCAACTGAGCAGCTGGAGAACATTAAGACTTAAATTCTTCTCCACCCTCAGTTTAAATAGAGAACTCCCATTAAAAAAACCTTCTGCAAATTAACTGGGTAGAGCCCAGGCCTTAAAATGGAAAAATCTAGGTTTTCTGGCTTAGCTATCCTGCAGATTGTGGTATTTCACTTAAAAGCCTGACTGCTTACTTAAATGGGCACGGCAGAGTAGGAATTCTCTGCGCACGCTACAGGGGCAGCAACGTGTCAGGAAAATTGGGTTTGAGGCTTCAAGGAAGCTCCACAAAACTTACAGCAAATCTGGTTAAGACGTAAGCACCGGCTCCAGTTCCCATTCCTATAACCGTCTTCAGCCTGCGCGGCAATAAACCAGAAGAGACAAATGACTAAGGGCACCAAGGATAAACCCACATCAGCAGCCTTCCTCTTTCACACAGGTACCTACAGGAGCATGGGCTGCAACTCAGGCACACCATGGACCCTCAGCAGCGCCACCAGCCCCACTAATGAACTTGGCACAGCAGCTAGCTTGTTTTCAGCTGGTTTACAGGACACTGGTCCTCATACAGTGCAGGGCAGTGGCAATTCTCACTTATCTTTAAGTAAATATACTCAGCAACCATAGCATTGTTCTGATCCTGAAGGAAATGTTCTCTACCAGAAAAGCTTATGATACAGTCCTAAACCTGCAACCTAAATACAAAGCTCCCCCTCTCCTGGCTCCCACTGCCTTATCCAGCTGGGACACTGATTCCTCTCTAACAGGGGGCTGGCAGGGAAACCTCTCCTGCTCTCCAGCCACTGCAGTGATTAGGTTTAGACTTCATAACCAAACAGGGCAGAGACAAACCAAATATTTGCATTAACTGAAATTGGGTTTAAAGCATCACCTTCAAGGTCTTTGAAAATACATGGAAAGGAAGACTAGACAAAACCACTCAGAAAAACAGGTTATACAATGCTTTTAGGAAAACACCCGAGGACAGTTTTCATTCTCATTAGCAATATTAAATCAAGGCTTTGTAAGGACACTGAAGTTTAATTGATTTTCAAGGTAATGACATTACAGTAGCAGGGATTTTTTCAGTGCAAGAGCAGAATTACAGCCCTGTGCCTTACACTGGGTGTTCCAAAACCACATCTCTTTAGTAAGGTAAACTGGTCCAAGGTACTGTAACAGCCAGTTACAGCTGAACAATTAGGATGCTGGTCTGAGACTAAAAAACCCACATGCAGTCCGGACTATTTTATACATCTGCCTAACCCTGAATGCTGGATTTTCTCTCTGGTCTGAAAACCCCTTGGAGATTCCCACCTGCACTCTTTGTTGTGTACCTGGAGCACTCAGTGAAGGTACCTTTGCAGCTACAGCTCCAAGGGATAACACACACCAAAACTTGTTTCAGTCAGAGGAACACTGCCACAAGGCCCTTTAACATCAGCACTCTGACATCTGCACTTGGTAGTAGAAGAGGCTTGAGGAGGTCAAACTGACCCCCTCAGACACTCAAGCCACACAAACAAAGCAGTAAGTGCCTTCAGATGGGACCATGGGTTTTTTTCTTGCTAACCACACCGGAAAACACGGGTTGTTACAGTGGGAAGAACAGATACTTCTGTGCCCTGCCCCTGTGAGGGTGATGCATAGAAAATACTGGAGGAAGCCCCTAAATTAGGCACATGGGATTTCACTCCAAGTTGCTTCCTGTTTAAAAATAAACTGCCATTTCAAAAAAGGCCAAAATATAAGCTCCGTCAGAAACAAAGGCAAAACGATCCATCTATAACAGAGGAATTAAAAGCCAAATACAACTTTAGTTCTAGGAAACAAAATGTGAGTGGGCCATACCAGAGCTCCAGGGGCTCTGCCCTGCTCTTATGGTGTGCCACATAGCGTGAAGAATGAGGGAAATAAGTAAATAACTCTGTACTCACCCAAACTGTTTCAGAATTCCAGGGAGCATTTCAGCCAGCTGATCCATGGAGGGATACACATACCTACAACAAATATGTGTTTGTGGCATTAATACACCACTTTCAGTAGAGTAGGCTGTTATATTTAAAGACAGCAGTCACTGTAGATTTAATACTGAATGTGCTCATTACAAGATTGACTGCATGAGCTGAACTTAAATCAAGAGCAAGCACAAGTAATTATTCAGCAGAAATGAGACTGTAATCTATATGGTACTCTGTGAGTTACAGGATGATCAATGTCTGGTCCGGCTGAGAGCAAAAGAGACCATAGTGAATCTCTTCCAAGAAAAGTTAACACTTTTGAACTTGAGAGGTGAGTTTCCAACCACATTCATCACATTTATACTTTGGGTCCACTATAAAAAAAGTTTCCCTGTGTCTCAGGATCACAGGCTACAGCAATCAAATCTAGATCTTCAGCAAATAATTTGCCTGCATGTTTTCATGAGCTCACAAATTACCATAGGATAGGCAAGAATAGATTTATTAATATAGATGAAGAAAATGAAGGCAGGAAGGGCTATGAAGCTGCTGAGGAAGTTCAATAAAACCAGCTGTCCGCTTAGGGTCTACTGCAGAGCAGAATCACAGTCTTGAGGGAAGGAAATGATGAGCAAAATCTCAACTGAGCAGCACATGGGAAAAAGTCCAACCCAAGTAGCCGGAGAACACCTGCTTAGGATGGATCCAAATCTCGGCTTCCCATCAAGGCTACACCTAGCGATTTTCTAGTTTATTCTCCAAAATGAAACCAAACTTAAAACCCCAAATCACTGAAAAACTAGTTTGTTTTCTTTGATTTTTCCTGTTGGGAACCTAAACCTTACGGAATCATAGAATTGTTCGGATTGGAAGGGACCTTCAAATATCATCTAGCCCAACTCCCCTACAACAAGCCTTATCATGACAAAAGCCAGTGTCACCACAGTTATGACTTTAAACCTGAGGATGCTCGTTTCACAGCTGGAAGGCTGGGAGAGGTAATACAGCTTCTCGTGCTGTCATCATGTTTTTAGGCAGTGGTCTTTACTAGCATGGATCATGATGACTGCCCTGTGTGGCTGACAACTCAGAAGGGTTAACTCGTGCTCAGGACATGCAGGTTAAGACACTTAAAAGCTTGTGATTCAAATAAATACAAAGGAGGCAGGAGGGGACTGAAATAAATAGCTTTGTAGGCTGCTCTCAGACAACTGAGCCATTGCAGTTAACACTAGCTGAGAATCTGGCCCATTGTGACCTGCTCAGCACCAGACCAGCTTAACAATTCATAAGGGAAATAGACTGCCTCAACCAGTGAGGATACATATAAGCTCCTTAATACCTAGTTCTTATAGAACTATTAGCTCCCTTCCTTGTACCCTCCCCCTTGACATCTTGGCTGCTCCCTTCCTCGACCAAGCTTATTCCTATCCCAGGGGCATCTTAAGGCAAACCTGTGACATTTGATCTAAATGGGACAAGGATTTTGGCAAAGACTGCTCATGGCATACAAGGTTCCCAAGCATTACAGCATCATACATGATACACAGACAGGAGTACCAGCTATCTATGATATTCTGTGAGAGGTATATCACCTTGTTACTGTCCAACAACTTGGATTTTCCAGATAGGTTGTCAAGTCTACATAACAACATCTACCATGCTGCCATTTCACAAAAAACATGGATTTAGGAAGGACATTGTATAGTGGCTAATACCTATCTAACAATTTAGCTTCATATTTGTGTTGAGGATGTCATTACAAAAACAACGTAACTCAATATTTAAATTGACAGATGCAGACATCTATCAAGGAACTGCTTTACAAGCAGTCTAGTTAAAGATAAAACACAGAATGATAGCCCCAAAGTCTACCACGAAATGGCACAACACAGAGCTGCCAGAGCTGCAGTACCTTAGAAACAGTGTCAGGATTGAAGTTCAAAAGCCAACTACTGTGTTTGCTGCAAGTGCTTTTAATTAAACTGCAGATCAAGACTCTTTTTCAAGAGAGGATAATTCTGACTGCGTGAGCTGTTTCCCTGACGACTCACCCCGCTTGGAAAGACGGCGCTCCATCCTGCTGACCTGGGGCATCCACATGGCAGACTGCAAAGTGCTGGGTGATTTCCTGCATATCCTCAAAGTTGAAGAGAGGATTGAAGCAAGTTTTATCTTGACAAGGAAAAGAAAATACGGAATAATTATGCTGAGAGGAAATGGTAAATTTGCAGCTGTAATAAAATCATTTATTAACATGCCCTGGAGATTAATGAAAAGTTGGTTCAGTTGGGTGAGCTATATTATAGCCTGGGAAAAGTGGTACTCTAAGGAGGAAAGACAAATAAGGCCTTGTAACAAAAAAAACCTGTGCCAGCTTGCTTTAACTCTTTAAAGTAAAACCCCTGCAGAGCTCCTTCATCATGGCCAGATAAGGTTTATCCATGTTATTTTGGTACCTGCCAGAAGTATTTGCTTGGTACATCAAAACGTCAAAAAGCTATTGTTTATGCAAAGCAAATACACTAATAACATGCAGTCAGGAGTGTTCGACACAGGTTTTGGCTTAAAGTTACACATTTACTTGTCTGGTCATTTTTCTTTGGACTGTGTCAAAACAGATGGAGGAAAAAGGTATCCAAGAACATGACCTGTACTTTTGCCCAAATATTACATGAGAAACATTACATGATCAGCTGCTGCAGGCAGCTCAAGACAAAAGCATCCTTCTGGGACACTCAGTGCTGCAGGCTCCCCGTTTTGAGGCGATTTGATTTCTGCAATATTAACGTGGGGAGAGGGTTCACATATTTTCCTTCTGGAGTTGAAAGCATGAATTCCATAGCTCCAGCTTTGAGATGTCTAGAAAACAGTTCAATATTCTACGTGTGTTTCTGAATGTCCTCACACTACAACATACAAGCACAGTTACTGCAGAATACAAAGCATTTAGCTAAAAATCAACTTTAAGGGAATATACAAGTTTGGGAAAAGCTTCTCCCCCTTTCAAAGGGAGAGAAAAGTTTCTTCACCATGAAGATATACTTTAACTGTAGAAAGAAAAAACTCTTATTCTAAGATGGGATCCTGATTGAGCTTTGCCCTGATCCATTGAAAATCCAAAATAAAGGTAGTTCTACAAAAAGCAGCCAAGAAAACAGATTTTAATTCTGAGTAATATCTGCCCCCCCAAGAAATAACCAGACTTTAAAGATCTCCAGGTGTTTTTAAACAGAAATATTGACAGCTGATTAAGAAACAGTAAACTGTGTGAAGCAAGCAGTACTGGTGAAAAGAGAAATTACAGCAAATCTGGCTATCAGGTCATTATATTCTTGGATATGACACAAGATAAGGCACCTTTCGAAGTTATTTTCTTACTACTGGCTAAGGACACAATGCCAGCATTCATTTCATCATCCTGACTGGATATGTAATTCATATAAACCCACAGCAGCATAAGACCGGTTATCAGACCGAGACCTAAGACAAAGCACCAGCAATGTTGTTTCCAATTGTGCCAGCAATACACTGTCAGCCACCTCTGAAAATGTTTTCACAGCTTTTCTACATGGTCACTATGAGCTAGAAGAAATATTTTGCTCCTTTAAGTGAAATATTTCACTTACTTTGTCTTGATTAAAAAAAAAAATCTGAGAATTAAATTTGTTCTAAGGGAAGAATTAGGTGCCATCTAACAGGCTGCAATGCACATAAACAAGCAAGGACCTGGGAAAAGCTTTCTAATCATCACCGCTTCCACACCTTTGGTTACAGCAGTAGTGTAAAGGAACCAGGCCATACCCATGCTATTAGAAACTCTACTTACGGTTCAGCCCGATGTCATGGTAGGTGAGGATAGCTGGCCGGTTCCCTCTGGGCGTCCCACACATGGTGACATGGACCGAGCCATGCACAGTCTCCACATCTTGCTCCTGGGAAAGAAGAGGAGGATCTGTCAGGGGCATGTCCATTTTACAGCAGAGCTCTGACCAAGGACAGGTTCTGCCTAATCCCAGCATCCACCACAGCCCAGGGGTATCTGTAATTCCAGTGCAAACACATCCTGTTCTCTCCCATGTTGTAAATTTGGCATTCACCCACCCCAGTCCACAGACAACCATAGAAGCACTTAAGTTGCTTATTCTAATCAAACACTGCGGGAATAGTTAAATAGGTTTTAACCTCATTAAAGGCAGCATAAGGAAAATGAAAAAAGTAAGCTGTTTGGTACAATGACACCTTAAATAACAACGGTTTGCAACTATGACTGTTGACATTTGCAGAAGTGTAATTTGCCACAATAAAATACTTCTGTTTCTAGTAAGAAGACTCAGCAAATAACTACTGTTCCCCAGAGAAAACAGTATTAAGTGGTTTGTATTCACCATGAATACCTATCACACTGTAGGGCCTTGTGATTTCAGTAGCCTTCCTCAATAAACACAACAGCCACATGTGTTAGTTTTATGACTTGCTATGTATAGACCTGAGCATACACCCAACTGTCTGAAGTTTGCTATAGAGCAGAAGATACACAACATTGTGGATTATCAAAGAAATATTAAGCAGTACCTTGCTATTATTTGACATAACAGGAGTTTGTACTATTACATGAACTTTAAGCTAAGGACACCTTTAATATCAAATCAATGCTCCCTTGAGCATCATCCTTTATATACTGGATGTCTATGTACCTAGATGCAACTTGGGTCATACTAACATCCACAACACACAGAAGAGTTTTTTTGGTTCTTTGCATTTGAACTTCAGATATAAACAATTTGTTATTTTACCAACACATATGAAGGGAATCACAAAACCAACAGCTATTTATGACACTCATTTATAGTACAGTTACACTGACGTAACAGTCAAGGCAGTACATAGTTAGTAGCCAGGCTTAGCATTTCACCAGAAAACTTCCTTTATTGTACAAGACATATATACTGTACAAGACAGATACCCTGCAGCAGGGCTTGCTTGACTTCTCCATGCAGTAACACCCAGAGACAAAGCCCAAGTTAAATGCAAATCTATTAGAAATCATGCTGCAGAAATCAGAAGTGTACAAACTCTGAACACTATTACAGGGCAAAACCCAAAAGCTCTTCAGAGATCTGAGGTAGTAATTTGATCTAAATATCAGCTCCTTAACTTAATAGAAAGAATACACCACACATTTTGTTGGAAGTAAGAATGCTGGGCAACACCATTCCCCACAAGTCACCCATTTTCCTTGCAATTACACACTTACATCAGTTTTAAATTACAATTACAGCAACAGATCAAAATCCATCCCCTCCTTGTACACTGGCTGAGCTGAGCATCGCTGCTATCTGAACTATACTCCATTGAAACACTCGTTTTCAGCTTCTATGACCCCTTAGAGATTCATTCCTCTGCGTACTCACTGCATTATTTAGCATGTAAGCTGTGTCCTCCATATCCAGCACCATCTTTAGATGAAACAGGGTAATAAATCCAGCAACTCAGACAGAGGATAGTAGATGGTTTCTACTTTGTCCAAGTAGGAAATTGGGTTATATAGACAAGCTGCTATCCTACACAGGCTTATGGCTCCCATAAAGCCCAGCTAGAAAAAACAAAACACTAATTCGTGAGAATGTCATTCTTAAATAGGATTTGAGTCAGGTTTGTCCAGGAGACGGATTTACTCAATAGAACTCAGAGATCAAAGATGAGCAAAGTCTTCACTGCACAAGGTACAAATTGCCAAAGTTAAAACCTGAGAATTAGTACAGTCTTTCCTATTGCTGTTTCAATCAGGTTTTGATAAACCTAGCTTAATTTCATTGATGTTTTATCATTTCAAACACAAAACCATATCAAACTTACTCTGAATTAAATCAAAAGTCTGTTCTTTCCTAAAAACCAGAATTAAAAGTTTCTAGTAAGAAGACAGAAGACTTAAAAAAATTAGTGTAAGTCAAATATTTGAAATGTTTGAAATCTAGTATTATCCAAATTAAATAAGCATCATTATAAATATTTCTCGTGGTTTAAGTCCAGCCGTAACTCACACAGTCGCTCTCTCACTCCCATCCCTTGCTCCCCACCTGCTCCCAGGGGGATGGGGAGAAGAATTGAAAGAATGTAACTCCCATGGACTGAGCTAAGAACAGTCCAGTAACTGAGGTATAACACAAATCACTGCTGCTACCACCAATAACAATAATGGGAAATAACAAGGAAAGAGAATACAACCGCTCACCACCCGCTGACCAATATCCAGCCTGACCCAGCAGTGATGTAAGACTTCTGGGTAACTGCCTGCAGTTTATATACTGGGCATGACATGCTGTGGTATGGAATGCCTCTTTGGTCAGTTTGGGTCAGGTGCTCTGTGTCTGCTTCCTCCTGGCTTCCCCTCCTCCCTGGCAGAGCATGAGGCTCAGAAAGCCCTTGGTCAGACTAAACATTACTGAGCAGCAACTAAAAGCATTGGTGTTATGAGCTCTGTTCCCAGGCTGAAAGTCAAACCTACAGCACTGCACCAGCTACTAAGAAGGAGAAACAATGACTGCTACTGCTGAACCCAGGACAGTAGTCCTAAATCAGTCATACTAATACCACTAAGTTTCATTTTTGGCAAAAAATATGGTAATGTTGGTATATTTATCATAAAATACTCCAGAAGAGATTTGCAGTAGCAAAAAATAGCAACTAATACTTACAGCAATTAATATTTTCCACATTCTACCTTCTTTCTGTACTTAGATACTTCTCAATGTAAAGCATGACGATAGTTTGGCAGCCTTAACACCAGTAATGAGATTAAGCAATATTGTGTAACAAACCTCCTAATGAAAGGGCTATACAGAAATCATTTTGGCCTCAGTTGAAGACTAACAGGTATTTTGCATCATCACATTGTTATTGCTAGACCCTTCCAGTAACAGCACTGAAAGTCTAGAATAGGTTTTCTTAGGAGGGAACCCACCTTTCAAGATTAGGGATCTTCCTCCTTTGTGCATGAAAGGGAAAAAAAATCTGTTCATTGTCATCTTCACAGTAAGGCTCCCCTAGTTCTAGAATGTTGTGCTATTTTTCATTAGCATGAATTCTATACAGTGAATACCCAAAAGGCTCTCCTAAAAAAGCTCAGTTTGTTTGGTGACATCAAACCAACAACTTCACATCCCTATTGATCCTATTAAAGATCAAGAGATTTGTCTACGTGATGTAGGGATGGATGTTTTCAAAATGCAGAGCACTAAAAACATATGGCAGCACCTCCCAATCAACATCAACATTATAGTAAGAGGCTCTTCACCAACTGATTTGTATTAAAACACTATCTTGGAAAAAAATCCAAGGTACACTAATCCGATATAAGGATAAAGACAAACACACCATCTGTTCACATCTCACTTGAACAGAGGTACAGTCATCTTCATGCCGTAAAAGCGCACACAAATACTTTTGATACATGCAATTTAAGAGATGCTGAGTTTGAAGGAGCTGATCTGTGCTAAAGTAGACTTTATTTTGGGGCCAAGTGACCTTTTTTGATGTTTTGGCATGAGTTTAGAAGGAGGAGCCAGCTTCTAAGTCGAGAACATGCGAGAGCCCATTTATTCCTTTTCCTCTCTACCCTGGCTAAGGATGACACAGATTGGGGAATATCTTTATGAACAAGTTGTTTTCTGAAGTATGGAACATGCAACCAAAACACTTCAGATATCTAAAAAGGAGAATACACACACACTGCATATTTTGCTAAAAAAAAGCCATAATTTATATTTCACTTAAAATACTGCATTCCATCAAAATTACTTTAAAGCCTTCAAATGTACTGAATCCTTCATTACCATCTCATCCTTCTATTTTAATTTCTATTATGCCTTTTAAGTGTACCTCCCTTCTCCTGCCTCAGAATTGAGGCAAAAGCTTCAAAGCTTGTAAAGAGGATTTAAATAGTTTTTAAATTGCTAGGAGACACTTTTATATTTGCATTACTTCAGAAATTTAATACAGCAATACCTGCACATGTTATTTTTCTCTTTTTTCTTTTTCCCCTCAAATATCTTGAAGAACAAACATATTTGAGCTTTTACTACGATATTGTAATGCTGGGTTTCAAATCCCCTTTCCCCTGAAGATACTGAGCATTTTTCCTCCACCTTTTTGTGCTCTAAAATAGCTATTTCAATTCATCGCATGTGTTTCTAAAACACCAATGCCTACCTTTCCAGATATTTTTTCTTTTTATTTTTTTCTGGTTTTTCTTGCTTAGTTTTCCATTTTAAATTAGCAATATTAAATAAAAAGTTTCCTAGTTCAGGTAGTCAATTAATTATATTAACAGCATATTAATATGTATCATGACTTTACATGTAAAAGTCAGTGACTTTGCTAAGGTGGAAGCCAGTAACAAAAACTTTGGTGCTGGAACTGAAGCAGATTATTGTAAGAGTTCTGCCCAGGAATTCATCCTATCCCTATTAGCACTTGGTCACACTGCCCCGTGAAAGCACAAACCCACAAACATCCCCATCCCTTCTTTCAGGAATGTAAATGGACGAAGACATTTATGTAACACACTGCAACACTCCAAAGAGCATCCACTGACACCAGCAGGAATCCCACCCCATTGCACCACGAGGATCAGCTGATTTCTTTTCCTTCACAGGCAGAAGAAGGAGGGGAAGCAGAAATGGCTTTTGCATGCCAGTGGATACAGATGGCTATAAACCATGAATTCCAAGGGAGAAACTCACCTCAGCCACCTACAGTTGCCCCACATCTTGGAAAGTTTGCTCAGTTATTGGGTAAAGCAGTATCCTGATGTACTGCTCACTTCTGGAACACTAAGCTGAGAGAATATATACCATGACAAGGAGCCAGGTCTCCATCACCTCCAATGCTGCCAAGCTAGAGAATAGGCAAATACATCAAGCTGGAAATACAATTAAAATGCCTTTGGCACTAAACCAACCTAAAACAGCACAGGGCACACTGCCCTGCACCAGTTTATTAATTGTGCTAAAACTGGTTTGCCCAGGAACATTGCCCTTCTTGGAAGGAAGGGGACTTTCGCTTAAGTTTTCAGGTGGGTGCCACAGACAGACATACAGACAGACAGAGCTGTCTAAAGGCAGTTCAGTGTCAGTACTTCCATCTCTTCTCTTGGCCAACCCCTGGTAACTTCAGGAAAGCTTTTGTTCAGAGAATAACCACATACATGTCTTGCAGTGTGTGCTTTCAGAAGGGCAATACTGCACTATATGGTGACTTACTTCAAAAATGGAAAAGCATGTTAAACCCAAATCTGTCAAAAACATTATGAGAAATAAAGACTATTTCTTTCCAAACCCAAATAACTAGACAATCTATTCTTGGAACCAATATGCATCACAGGCATCATGACTTTTCACTAGCGAAAGAAACAGTCAATAACTGAACACTGCATTTGTCCAAAAAAGGATGGAGCAAGTTGCAACGGAAATGGTGGATACCCACATCCATACATAGACACTAAAGAAGCTCCATTCTGCCAACAGCTGATCACCTCCTTCCCTGGCCAGGTCCATCCTCTTCCCAAGTGTGGATGCATGGGACAGTTTG
The DNA here is from genome assembly GCA_025448015.1 of Bolborhynchus lineola. Lineage (NCBI taxonomy): Eukaryota > Metazoa > Chordata > Aves > Psittaciformes > Psittacidae > Bolborhynchus > Bolborhynchus lineola. Next base: position 33,722 of record JAOEHX010050951.1, on the reverse strand, counting down.
CTGATAAAGAACACACAGGAACTTCAGTGTTAGTCCCAAGCGACTTGGATCCTCCAGGGCCACACATGAACTTCTCTAATGAACTAAGCAAGAGCCTCTCGTAACTGCTTCAAACCACCTCTTTCATAAATCAACCAGTGAAGACACATAGTTAGGGCACTTGCGGTTTTAAGGACCAAAGCTAAACCTTCTTTCAGTTGCAGGTCTTAACATAATGGATTGAGACTATTCTTCCACATTTTTCCTCCTGAACTAGAAAACCAAATATTAAGCTCTAACAAAGAAAGAGCGTTCAAAAAGCACGAGCTGGCAAAACTGGGTTAAATAAAAAGAACCAGTGCTCTGGACTAGCAACAGTTAATCCAAAACACAGAAAAAAAGAACCTAAAAGGCTTAGAGAATTTGCTGAAAGTTTAAAAAACCACTATATATGCACATGATTTACAAAGCAAGCAATTTATTCCAAGAATAGAAATGAAATACGGGTCACTTCTGCATTCTTAATCAAAATACCACAGTATTCCTGTTAGCAGACTTAATCTGGGATTCAGATTTATTTAGACCAAGTGATCAATCTGGACGCAAACAGAAAGCTTCTCCCATGCTGTGCACTGTCCTGCAGGAAGTCACATGGTGACAGCTTTAACTTGCATTTAGCAAGACTTCAGGCAGTGGGTTTCATCATTAGAAAGGATGAGAGGGAAGATTCAGGATTAATGTAAACTACAGCTTTGCTGCACAAGTAAGAGCCATTGAAAGATGGTAAAGATGTTTGTGACAACTGTCTCTCTTGGCTTCCAAGCAAAAGACTGCTGAGTTTGTTGGATTTTAAACTAATTTGCACAACATTAACAAAAATATAGACAGGCACAAATAAAGTGCAACATGCCACAAAATACAAAAAGAGTTATTTCCTCCAAGGACCTGAATATTCAAGAGATGAGAACAATTTAACAGCTTTCCTTATTCCTGCACATTTGACCTCCTTCCCTACATCCCTTAATAAAAAGGAGGAACCCAGCAAGCCCCTTTCCCAACACATACACCTTCTTGTCCTCAGTGGTGGGGATTCTTCCTGAGGTAGATATAAGCACCCTACTCTCCCTCCCAGCAGAGCCCAACTTCAACAGTCAGCTTAAGAACCAGGAACAACAAACTTCTCTGTCAGAAGCTCACATACCAGTAACAAAAGAGGGGAGCTGAAAGAGTTACAAAGTCACCTCTCAAAAGCATGACACATGGGAAAGTGGAAAGCCACCATCTGACCCAGCGGTGCACTTCATGAACTTTCCTGTTCTGGCTGAAATAAGCATACAGAAACTATCACCACTCCTATTACAGTGCAAAATTGATTGCTTAGTGCCTTCCACTGCTCTACAGGCGTCAGGAATCTTTTGGAAGCTTTCAACAGCATAGAGAGGAGCATTTCCTCCAAGGAAATGCATGCACATTGCTAATGAAAGCAAATTAATTGGGGGAAGTGTGTGACCATGTAGGAGGGGAATATTTTGCTTTCACTACCACTGCTGAAGAAATTCATTCTCTTAGCAAGAACAGAACTGCTTGCAACTCAGCCACCCCTTTTGGATGAAGCTTTCTCAGTTTTAATCTGAAAAGACCTCCTGCAGTCCTCTTCACATCACTATATCAGAGCCCCATTCAGACCCTTCTCCCACAGTAACAGCAATTGTGGCAAGCAGGCAGTCATTTCTGACCGTATTCTGCTATTTGCTCAAAGTATCAATTCAGTTTCCCCTTTTAACAAAATAATAACAATTATGATGATAATAATAAATAAAGAATAGCTCTACTTGCCTGAACGTCAAAGTCTGGAAGGAGGCGAGTGATAGCCTGTGAAGAGATTTTTAAAGCATTAACACATGCAGCTTTTGCATCTACACCTGTGTTCTAACCCACTGGTTCTGAACCCAAGAAGGGTTTTATCCTAGCCAAAAATTAGGCCTTGTTATGTTTAGGAAGCTGGCTGGGTACAGAGAGGTCCATTCCAACTTGTGACCAGCCTTCAGTGTTACTGACAAACTCATGTGCCCATGGAGGGTCAAGGAGTTGGGTGACATCCTCCCCACCTCCAGTAGTCTAAGAGGCTTATAACTTCAAGGGAAGAAGCATCTTCCAGTCACCTGCTTTTACTGAAAGACAAGGAAGAAGTCAAACTTGTATTTCCACTGGAGGGCTGCAAACAGAGGGAAGAGCAGTGAAGCAAACATCTTTTATCTGCAGAGCACAGCAGAGAAACCAAAGCTTGCAAAAAGCATTGTGATAAAAGGTTTAGGATCCTAGAAAAAAGGTCACTTAGTCCCAGAGACCCAGGTAAATTAAGGATGGAAGATGCTGAAGCAATACTGCTGCTGCCTTGGGTAACGTTGTCTCAGACAGTGGACCTCAAAGCATTGCAGTCCAACTTGTAGTTATGACAGGACTCCAGAGCCATGGTCTTTAGGCAATTGGGCAGCGTGCTGTACATACAGAGAAGCAGCTAAAGAGCTGGCTGAGCTTGTGGAAGTCATTTTACACAGCCCTAGCATTAGACAATGTGCTAGGTTTTAATCTTACTATACTGTCTCACAACCTTTTAAACATAGCTGGTTTCATCCACTGGTATTCCAGTGAGGTTGAAAAGAATAACTATATGTGGCATCCATATAGACAGCATATAAAATAAGGCACACTACTGTTTAGGAGCAAAGACTCACCTTTAGAAGAAACCTAAGTACAACAACTTTTAAGTGCATCATCAAGCCCACACCAGCTCCACTGTTAACCTTAGCATGTACTAAGTGTCTTTCAGGGCAATCTTTTCCACTACTCACAATACATTAACTCACTTCATCTATGTGAAGAATGGCCACAGTCAAACTCTGTGCTAGTTTCTCCACATAGACAAAACTTAAAGGTAATATCATGCATAAAAGCACATAGGGTTCATTTATAGGTTTCCAACTTTTGATCTACATGATAACAGACACCAAGGAAGCTAAACAGTGTTGCAAGATATTTCTGAACTTTGCAGTAAAGGCATTTAGTATGCATAGGACTCTGCTTAGTATCTCCTTTGCTTTGCTGTTACTGAACAATATTGGCATTAAAAAGAGATATTAGCCTCTGAAATGTTTGAGTGCTGCTTTCACTGGTATCCAAACAAGCTCTGCTTTCATGCAATGTCCTTGGCAGCGGAGCTGTGTTTAAGGTTGCTCAAGCTGTTTCAGTGCAGTTTGCAAGTGCAAATAATTTTTTGAAGTGTTTACGCAAAAGAGGTAAGGAATAGAAAAGAAAACAGCAGAAACAGAGCAATGAATAGTCCTAGTGTAGAAAACTACAAAAAAGCCCAACAAATTTATCTACATCATTATCAAGAATTAAAATCCTTGGGGAAAAAAAGAATTTAGTTTTGTGTCAAGAAAAAAACTGAAGGGTTCCTTCACATATTACAGTGATTTATTTGCAATGAGCATACCACAGCAAAGGGTGTTGCTATAACTGAAGAGTCAGATACTGAACCCAGATGCTGTGGGCAGATCTTTGAAGAAAATGGTGAAAAAAACAAATGGAAAGAAGTACAAGCAAACAAACGAATCAAAAGGCTAGGATGTTGAGATGTTTCTCCACTTCTCCACTGCAATACCAGCAAAAGGCTGCAGCTCATTCACACCCAAGCCAACTGCAGACCTGATAGCACTTCGGCTGTAACTCATATCTCAGGGCAGTTAGAGAGGGCCAGATGGAGCACAGTTGAACCTCTGGACTCAGATGTGCTCAAAGGAAAGTGAAGGTGCTCTGTGCTTCCTTGAAAGGCAGCTGACAGAGCAGTCTTTGTATGTGCATTAAGAAGTCTGTAAGTATAGACAGACTTACATGGGAGCTCAATTGGAATAATTCTGAATGGCTAGACACCCAGAGTGCTCAAATTGAGAAAAGAAAAAAATGCCACCACCAGATCAGCATGGGAGAAGAGTAAAACCAGAGAGCAAAAAAGAAAATAATTAAGTCTTAGTTTTTATTTAAAAAAATAAAAAACACAAACAAAAAAAACAAAAAAAACCCCACACTCTTACTCCATCTCCAGTTTCTTTTACTTGTTTCTTCCACACAATCTTAGAATTAACCTAGGAATGCATACGCAGTTCCAACAGCAGGCCTCAAATAAAATACATAAGCTCCAAAAGGCTTTTATTACCTCCTCCTTCTCCACCAGAGGTTTCACCTCTGTAAGGTGAGCATCCTGGAACTCTGTTGACATGGTCAGTAGCTGATATCTGCAAAGATGAAAAAAGATTTGTTCTCAGCTTTCATCAAAGTTTAAATACAGGAATAAATAAAGGTCCTGCTCCACCCACTCCCCCAACAGTGACCCACAGTCTCAGATTATAGTTTAAAAGACCTTTGGCAAGAAGGTTATGTATCTCTTGTAAAATGCCTCCCTGGTTTATTTATATACACACACTCCTCCTGCACAATACAAGATTAAAGAAATATTGAGGCTATGAGATCAAACAAAAGTTTGGCAGCTTCAAAACAGGGAATGAAGAAGGAAAAGGGGTAGGGGCCAATACAGAGGGTGCCGTGGAAACTGTCATTTCACAGGTGAAAGAAGGCACAGCCAAATCTGCACAGCCACCTTCTGAAATTAGCTTGAATGATTGTCTCCGACATTCTTTTCTCCCTTTTTTGATGCAGGCTCCCTCTCCATTATTTACCATAAGAAAACTGGAAGCTTATTAGCATCACTTCACTCTCAGATCAATGTGCTCTGTTCTCTGGGACAGAAACACTGCCCTTGATCTGAACAAACAGTATCAAGTAAAATACACAGTTCTTTAACTGGACATCTACAGGGTCCACTTCCAGAACTGCCAAAAGAAGGAACAAGACTGCTGTATCCTGCTCTAGGAAAAGACTGGCATTGTGATTCCCCCATCTGCAGGAAGCTGAATCGGATAAGTTTGAGCCCCAGAAGAGGTGACTGCTAAGGCAGACAGAGCAGGTTGTGCTGCAGGGGCAGTGTACCTTTTGCATTTGGACAAAGAGGCATCTCAGTTCGCCAATCATATCACTGAGCTAAAAAAGAACTGCATGTTGTCATCCTCTTGACAAAAGATAAGATGCCAGAGACAGAGGACTATTCCCTGCAAAGCTCTAATGAAACAAGCAGTGTCCAAGAGAAGCCAGAACTGTTTTAACAGCAAGATGACAAAGTATGTCCTCTGCCTGCTGGAGAAATTCCTATCATGTGGGCTTGGCGCATCTTTGGGCAAAAAAACAATACTTATTAACAACACAACTATAACACAAATAGTCTACTTCCTCAGAAAAGCTTAGAACTGTCTCAAGTGAAACATATAAGTGTGCTCATAAAGCAAGCTTAAAGGTTGAAGCATGTTTAAGAATTATTGACTGTGTTAACTGCAAACACTTTAACTATTAACAATTTTCCTTAAGATGCACAACTACAGAACACAATTTAAATAGATTCTTTAAACCACGGTTTCTCACCTCCTGATTTAAATCTGATTTAAGCCAATAAACCCTGTCTACAGAAATGACCTGCTGCTCAAGGCAGGCTGTGATGTCCACAGGAGCATCCATGGGTCAGCTCAATACACTCTTCCCTGGGCAAAGATACTCTAGTGAGAAGATGCAAGATGGCTGGATGCTGCAGGAAGCTTTGAAGTGGTGTGCACACACAAAGTTAATGCTGAAAAAGCACCAGCATCCACACATGTGCAAACAGCTTCACATTTTAGGAACCCTTCTAGCTAGCTATGCAATTGGGCGGATTTTTGATCAAGAATTGACTAGGGATTTTAGGCATATAGAAAAGCTTCAGGAATATTTAACTCCACCACCTGAGACATTGGAAAGGAACAAAACTGCCACTAATTTGTAATCCAAAGTACCCGAGTCAGAACAGTCAATGCAGAGTTAAGACCCCAGCAGTCATCCCCGTTCACCCTTTTCCTCTAGATTTTCCAGTCAGTTCTGTCCATTATAGATTTCAATCGCAAGAAACAAGCAAAAACCAAGTTGGCCAAGATTTCAAGCAACTGAAAGTGACATTTCAGAAATAGAGCTACATATTTTCATGATTACGGCCATCTACGTAAGCTGTCATTCCACACAGTGACCAATTGAGCATGGCAGAGGGGGAAGATAAATGCCTTTGCAGTATCTGGAGGCTAAAAACATTTACACACAATTGCACCCAACACAAACAATTTTTTGCAATTCAAAAAAGACAGAAATAGCAACTTAATGTTGCACATGATTTTGCTACAGGGACTAGAAGTGCGAGAGAGTTTTCCATGTTTTCCCTATAGGGGAGGAAAGTAAGAAGCCAGGCCCCCTGCAGTTTTCCAGTAAGAAGCGGCTCAGGGAACAAAGCCACATCAAGTGTTTGTGGAAGAAAGTTGTTTACATAGGAGAGTTTCAGATTTCCAGGGACTCAGAGCATTGACTACAAATGACCAGAAAACCTGTGCCAAGAAGAACAAGATGGATGCCTTTTATAGCCTTAAAAAACAATCCTGTTTTTATAATAGTTCAAAGTTGTTGCTCTATGTTTCCGAAAGAACCAGCACTAGGAAGTGCTGACCAGCAGATTACACGACTGCCATAAAGTCTGCTGAACAAAAGCCCAACATGTACCAAGTTCTTGCTTTTGGAAAGATACCAGATCTCGGAGCCACATAATGTTTTCAGATCAGGCATTTCCATTCTCTGGGTTTTCCTCCTCACCATCAGGAATACCTGATGCATTCCTACCAAGAAACAACCTTGTGATAAGGCGGCACAACAACATGCTGTTTGTTCACAAGTGCTGGCAAACAAAGCCCTGCTATCTGACAGTACTGTAAAAACCAGCTGATTTCCCAGAGAGAAAGACACTGGGAAAGTGGGTTTGTACCACCCATGTTCAGCACAAATTTTGCTATCTCTAAATAGGTGCTTTGTGCTCCCCCCATTATGTGACAGAGTAGCTTGAAGCTAATGTAACTGTGTAACTCTCCTAAATAGATAACTGTACAAGCATTCCTTCACACATATTTCAAAGCACTTGCCTCACAGTGCAAAAGATAAAGTTCATTTGTATCTGCAAACAGTAAAGTTGCCAACCTGGAGAAAACCAACTTTTTTTTCACTCCACTTAGCCAATTTAGCCCACTGAGAGGCCCCAAGGACCACCTCCATCCCTCAAATACCCATCACCCTACACCCAGGTATCAGATACAACTGCTGCTCAGAGGATTGAGTTTCAAAGGAATCATACTTCTAACTAACCGAAAAGTAAAGGTTTAAGGCACCTTTACAGCTGGCAAGGTGCTTTAAAACTCATCACATATCTACCTTTGCCAACTAGCAGGAAAGGCATTAAACCATCCTCTCAGAACAAAGGGGGCATGGGGAATGCTGAATTCACCTGTGCAATATTATTTTCACTAATTTCATCAAAGAGGCTTTTCTGTACCCATTTCAGCCCAAACCCAGAACCACCACACCGAATGTCATAACCAAGGCTCAGGAACCATTTCACTGAGCCCTCTTATTTTGTTCTTGAAGGTTCAGAATATATCCGCTGTCCCTCTGCATCACTGCTGGAGGGACAGTCATTCCTGGAGCCTTGTTCTGGCAGCAGGAAATACGAGATGGATGCACAGCCTGGCTTTGCACAACAAAGATCCCTACAAAAATGCTAAGAAGCCACACTTCAGGCCACCCATCCTCAGACACCAGCAGTGTTGCAATCACAAGTGCCAAACATTAGGTAATCCTGAGGTACGTGACCAAATTCATTCCAAGCTCAGAAGCGAAACAAGTTCAAAGATCCCTTGTTTCAAACTTTATTCTTCTGATAACCCACATGATTGTTCATGTTTGTCCCACTGGGTGCATTGTCAAACATGATGGTTTCACACTCAGAAAGGGCTGGGGCAACTGCTACCAGCACCACATGATTTACCTCTGATCTCATACTCAACAGCTTCTTATTTACATGCTATCATGGAAAACAAAGACCAGAAAAAGACTCCAGCCTGAGTGCTTCATAGAGGCAGCAATTTCTTCAAAACAGCTTGTTTAAACACTGGCTGCAGAGATGGTTGTCCTTTTGAGTACTGATATAAAGAAGGGTAACCTCACCAAAGCAGCCCGATGGCATTTCCATCTTCACAGGCTGAGCAATCACTTTACATGTATTACAACCTCATGAGCACCTAATGAATATATAATAACAGCAAAGAGGAAGAAGATCATAAGCACTGAGGGTCACAGCTCTCAAGCACTGGTGTTGCTCTCTTTGGAAGCAAAGGGATCACATGAAACTTCAGCTCCAGGCCAGACATGGCAGGTGTTTCCAATCCAGCCACATCACTCTGCACTTTATCCTTTGAAAGACACAAGCATCTTCAGACTCAGGCACCAAAAGAAGTAGGAAGGACATGGGTGGCAATTTGAGGCTTTGTGCATCTGCATCAGCATAAAACACTGTTAAAGAAGCACGGGTGAGGCAAGGATAGATGGAGCTAAGATGTCTCCAGAGCTCTGCAGAAGTTGATTAGGGAAGATCCCCAACAGTTCCAGGTCAGAAAAATATCCGAGGAGCTCAGGCTTCTGACAATGAAGCAAGGAAAGTTACAGTGATGCTCAAACAGCATTTGAGCTTTACATACAGTCAATTAGACCTCTTCCAGACATTAACAGTAAATACTGCAAACCAGCCTGGCACCAAAATAACTGCAAAGCAGCTTGTGAAAACTTGTCTCCACTAAACGGAGACAAGTGGACATCAGTTTATAGCACCCATGTATGGTTATGGCCCACATACAGTTCATGCTCTCATGAAGTGCTGTTTATATTTCAGACATTTTATAATAAATTTGACAAATCCCATCTTCCCGTTTGTGATTCATTTGAAAATGATGCATTTTGCAAGAATCCAAAGCAGTTCATGCATAAGCATCTGCCCACACACTGCCCTGTTTAAGCTACTCTTTGTTTCGGGCACTGGTATCACAAGGTCCTTTGTGTACCGAGTTACTGATTTTCTGACATAATTCTGACAATAAAGCACGGAAGAGGTTTCATAGCAGTTCCTCCCCTTTATAATAAGGCAGATGACTTTTGACAGTAAGTAGCAGCTGATTGAGCAGTTTGAGCAGCAAGTGTCAGAAACCAAAGACACTCAACTACTTGGGCCTCTCTGGGTTTCCTTAGCCTCTGGTTATACATGATTACCTCAGTTTGCATCTAAAAGTTAATAACCTGACACAAAGTAACCCTTAAAACCCCTCAAATTTCAAATCAGTCAAGGTCAGGAATCAAAGCATTAAGTTAAACATCAGGGAACTGAGACAACTACACTGCTCTGTGGCCTCCGGTTCACAGCTGTCCTGAGAACCACCGTCACACCCAGCCCTCTTCAAGCACAGCACACTGCCAACACTCAGTTTAATTACTTTTTATTTGTTTCTAACCAATTGGATTTTATTTTCTTTCAACTCCCTTTGTGAGCTGCTCCACAAGCATGCTTTAGTGAAGGCTCTAGTTGAAAATAAGAGCTGGCAACCAAGGGAAAAGGAGGGGGTTTAGGAGCATAATGTAGCGGAACAGTGATTTTCAAAGCCAAAAAAGCAAGAAGGGCTTAAAGTTTTAGCCACTTTTAAGATTAGACTTATGCTGTGTGCTAATCAATCTGATTAGGGAACCGGAATATTTTAGCTGAGGACTTGAGCCTTGTGCCAAGTAACAACTGGGAGAAGGCTGCAAGGAAAGAGCCAGCAGCCGATACCACCCGGACCAACACCACACAGGTCTGGGTCTGCAGCACCCCCAACAGCTATGCTTGCCCATTGCTTTGGCATATCCATGCAGTTAGAAAGAGGATCTTCAGGCTCGTCTCCAGTCCTTTTCTTCTGGTTGTTTTTCAGTTGCATGACCAGCACAGAGCTGTTGAGTTGCAATCGCTCTGACATCAGACACAGCCTTTAAACTGACAGTTCCTCAGACCAGGGACTGGTTGCTCTTCAAGCACATGATAGGCTCTGGCAGCTGCACATTGATACTAGCATCAAAACAAAGTGAGCTGGAAGCAGCCCTTCTGCCTACTCCACAGATGTTGAGCAAGAAAACTGTTGCAAAGCAGCTTGCACAATCCTTGGGCTGTGGAAAGCGACGATGAACCTTCCTTGGAAAGCTCAGGGTCCTCCCATCCTTCACAGGAGTAGAAACTGCCCTTGTGTTTCTTCGGGTGTGCTACCCAAAGATCAAGTCTGCTGTCCCCATCACACCTACGCTGGACACCCCTGTTGTCACTCCCACCCCAATATAACAAGCAGCTATTCTATCCCTAGCTGGCAGGGAAGTGGAGAGCTCACCATGTCTTCAGTCTTCTTCCCTGTTGTTGCAAACCCTAGTACTACTAACTCTATAGTACCACAACTCCACAAGGGACAGATTACAAACCATAATCAAGTTCTACGAAATCCATGTTTCTTCAGCATCTGGCACCTGAAACTGCTTCTGGTCACACCTCTATGAAAAGTGGTTCTCTCCAATAATGTGAAGTTTCTTTAAACAGATTAAAATTACTAGTGACTCCTGGGACTCTGCCATCCCAACCTCCCTCTTCAAGCAGCCACTGCTTACTGTTGACACAGCTGCAAACAGTCCTTGCAGGGCATGATGATGCAGGGTGGAGACAGAGGAACCCAGGGCTTTTGCAAGAAATGCTACATCTGAGTGGCAGCCTAAGGTGATTTGGAAACACATTATGCCCATTTGTGCTGGGGCCAATATTGCACTTTAGCTTTAAAAGACTCCAGGCTGTGGGTGGCAGCACAGCAAAGTGGAAAGAGTGGAGAACACCCAGCTGCCTTCAGCTTTTTTACCCTGCCAATTAGCCTGCCTCCTTCCACTGCCCCAGCACCCTCCTAGCAGCCTCTCAACATCTCTGCATCCGTCCCACTCCTCCTTCAGCTGGCTGCAAGCATAAGGGTTTTAAGCAAAGACTAAAGGCTATACATCTGTACAGAACCAGACACCTGCATTGCACCTAGGTGCTAGACTGGGCTTTGGTGGCAGATTAAATAACAAATGCTGCAAAGATGCACTGGGCATTCCATTACATGGAAGAGATAGCTTCTGTCACAAAGACTACTGTCTAAACAGACAAGAAACAAGCTATTGTTCTTGCAGCTCACCAGTGTCAGGCCATGCTCGCCACCCCCTCCTGTTCCCAATCTGCCACGCTTTAATAGTTCATAGCTTCTCCCCAGCTGCAACTGCTTCAAAAAGCGGGTAGTTCTGTGCAAGTTAAAGGCAAAACCACACTCAGATTATTTGAGAAGGGTCAGGCTCAAAGTACACTTAGAGATGAGGAATGCTATCTGGCTCTTCAGGCTGTATCCTTGCAAGTATATAGTGGTTTCTTTTCATGTTTGTATTTTCATGTTGATGTTACAAAGACAAGTGCTAAAGTTACAAAACATCACAGCTAAGGCTGATGATGTATCTTAATTTCAGTTTACTCATTAGGTCATATTATATGGGTTACAGCTTCTGAGTACCCACACAATATGTTCTGGCACCTATTTGAAATACTTGCTCATCGCTATTTCAGGTACTCTTTATAAACCCTGCCAAGATACCATGGGAAACTTCAGCCCTGACAAGTGTCTGGAGGGTTTTTGTTTGGTTTTAAGAAGGAAAGCATAATTTATGGGTATTATTTTGTTCCTGTGAGCTCCCAGTCTCCTTTTCTGGGATGAACTTCAGCATTCTAGATCTTAATCTGGACTCAAACTTCGCACAAGTGGCCATTGTGCTAAAGACTCATCTTTCATTCTTCCAAAGAATGCCTCATTATTAAATTACCCAAAATTTAAGCATTTGCACATGCTGAAGTACTTAGGACTCCATCTGGCCAAGTCTTCCACTGCTTGCAAACCTCAACACCTACAGCTACAATATGATCTTCCTAAGGACTGAGCACACTCCTGCCTATATCATAACAGAAGGGACTGGTGAGGGAGGCTAAGTCAGCACCCACCACCCTGAGCCAGAATACTTGTTTCTCAAAATAAGGCCTTTCAAAATCCTTTAAAGTGGACAAAAAGCAATTCTTCCTCCTCAGCCAACTTCTTTAAAAACCCTAACCGTCTGTGCTCCAGGTTAACACCTATTATACCAGGCAGAGAGCTTGCCACTTTCCAGGCTGTGTTTATAAGAGGGGTTGGAGTATGTATGCCCAAGGTTTTATGTAAGAGTAGGATTTTATACTCAACTTCATAAAATTCAGTATGTTTCACATGGGAAAATAATGATATGGTCTTAAATTATCTTAAATTGAATCAAAAGTCAATCATTTTGAATTTGACTTAATATAAGGCATCATCTTAAAACTCTGCAGTGCTTCTACTTCATAGTCTATTCACACAACCTCGTCACAACTTTGGCTATAGACACAAATACATCTTAAAATTTAGCAGGGATATATTACATACATAACATGTAATAAGCAAAAAAATATTCAGAGTGCTCAAACTATAGCAGTAGGAAAATGACATCATTATTTTGGCAAGGTACACATGAGCTTCCTGAAGGAAGCAACCCGAAATCCCACAGCAAAAGCAATCCTTCCTTCCTCTAATAGTGCATTTCCTGTCTGGATGTCTGCTTAGTGTGTACCCTTAAAAGTTGCAGTTTACTTTGCTGTTTAATTTTCCATTATATTTTGTGCCTACCAATAAACACACACATGTATATAACAGAAGATATATTACCACTCTTTTGCTTTTCGACACCAACAAGGCCTTCATCAGGGGCATTGCTGATTCAAGACCCTTACCAGTTAGTTTTTTTGCTTCCTAAAAAACCCTGTTTCTTACAGAGTGCAAGTTGTAAGAGTGATGAAATGGCAAGGACATAAAAAAGCCACACACAAAAGCATCCGAGAGATGGTTGAGAGAACATGGAAAGATTTGTTTTACAATCAGCTAGGTTTTCATGCTGCACTATGTCCTACTGTTTGCTCTTTCAATCATCTGTACAGTAACAGCAGACTGGCCTTATATATCCCCAGTAGAAAAGAAGCTAAAAGAGCTATACTTTTGAAGCTATACTTAGTTCAGACGGGAAGCAGCCAGTTAAAGGCTTGGAAAAACAGTGAATATCCAGCTTTAAAAACAGGGCTTGAAAAGGAAGATCTGCATTGACCAACTTCCAGCTACCAAGAGGGGGGAAAAAAAAAAACCTGACAGATGAAAAAGATGTATTAAAATAGTGACAATTAACTGAAAGGAAGTAGCTCAAAACCCAAAAGAAACATAGGAAACGTGATCTGCCACACAGACTTAGAGCAGTAAAATTAACATACATCCTGCTTTGTACAAACAGATACAGCTGTGGAAAATTTCATCAGCACAGGCAGTCCAGCTGTGCATCAGCAAGCACAGTGCGGAGCACCTCTGCATGGAGAACATCCCCTTTGACAACAAACCACTGGGCATTATCCAAAGAAAACACTCTCATGCCAGCTGGGAAACAAAACAGGCCTGATCCTGCAGCAACCCTTACTTAAAAGTAAATTCGTCTCCCTCATCATCCAACATAGAAGTGTCTGCATTTGAGTCTGAAACTGGGATAATTGCAGGCTTTACTTTCTCTTTACTCCACACTCACTGTGCTCAATTAAATGGCAAATAATACTGATTCTCATGGATGCTCAGCACTGAGTTTAATTATATCATAATAACCCTTTAATGATATATGATCACATATTCAGGAGAAGCCATGAATGGCTCTTTACTGCTGCTCCAAGTCCGCAGCCAAAAGGAATTAACAATAAGGATTACCTCCTGCTGAACAGCCCTGCTGAAGTCACCCAGGGCTCTGGAAGTGACCCAGATGTGAGAAAAAACAACCCTCCACCACCATTTGAGAGAAACAACCAAGTTCAATAGCCATTATATTCATAGTCATTGATTTCCAAGAAGCCTAACCCAGATTTTAGTCATCCATAGCAACACACACACCAAACCTGAAAGAGCAATTGCCTTATTCTCAGCTTTTTTAACAGTTTCAGAGTATTTTCCATGACTTTCCAGTACTAGCAAATAATTTACTCGCAACTTTTGGAACAGAGCTTTGACAGACAGCAGGGGGGTAACTACTGCTTCCTCGATCTGCTGAAGATCCAATCCCCATGCAACAGCCCAGAAACAGCCTTGACCAAAAAGGCTGAACCATTACTCATTAGGTAAACTTACAAATGTTTACCTAAAGAGCAGTCCACATGCAATAGCATTTATTTAGTGAAACTGATAGGACTAAATGGGGCTCTTCTGTACTTCTGTCTGAGACTTCTGGGTGCTGTGACATAACATGAAAGTTAGACGTAAACAAGCAGCCACCTGGAAGTCACACTTCATCTCATGAACAAGCATTTCTTCCCTACTACTACCAAGCAGTTGAATCTCCTGGCTTTAGGACCATTTTCCTTTTAAGTGGTCAAACCAGAGCAACTAGAGACAGCCATTCCTGCTGCATAATGCTGGGGCTGAACTGATTCAGGCTGTTGATTTCCCAGGCTGTACTCTTCCCTGAGAGCAAATGGGCTTTTGCTGTTGTCAGCTTCCAGCTGTACACATGATGTAAACACTGCTGATGCACCACAGCTAGAATCTGTATTATTTAAGAGTCTCACAGTTTCCAGTTGTCTCCGCTCTGAAGAGCTTCAAGCCAGTTTCACCCTTTCTGTATCTTTTCTTTCACTCTTTACCTATTTTTGAAGCAATAAAAGCAGGAAATGTCTCATTACATATATGCTCCATGTTTTGTGCAACAGATTTCAGGCTCTAATGAGGTTCAATGGAAAAAAAGCAGCATTTTCTATGAGAAGACAGAAATTTGCCAAATTCCTTTAAACTGGTTATGACAAGATGTATATTGCACTTCAAACAAATTAATCACTTAGGTTTAAACATCTGAATCAGAGCTTTTCTCACAACAGTTCACTGTTAATCCCACCTGAACTACAAATCACTCAACAACCTTACAACTATTTTTACCAGGCTTCCATGCCAAAGTGCTCCCCAAGATGCACTGTAATCTCCCCCCATAACCATCCTAGTGCAAAAAGGAATATTCAAAGAGCAGAGTCTCTCCCACTGGAGTAAAGAAAATGGTCGAATCCTGCTGTTCTGCTGTTTTTATCAAGCATTCAAACAAGCTGCCCAGATGATCTCCCACAGTTTTAGCATTCCTGTTCTATTTTGGCAAGAACAAAAAAGCCATTGTGCCAGGCAGAAACAGACAAACTTGGGTCTGGTTTTGGGTGGTGCAGATGCTGGTTCCCAAACACAGGCAGGCACATGTGGGAGCTCTCCCTCAGCAGCAGGTGACACTTCTTTGTCTATTGCCAAATCCTGGGGACACCTGACACTTTGACATCTATCCTGCTGTCACTTGGGGTAAAGTAGCCAATGAATGTAAGGAATCAGAACGCAAAACCTTCTTTTTAAGGGAAACAAATGAAAACCACAGCTTGTCAAGACCTTCTAGATCCCTCTCCACCAGCCTGGTTCAAGGCCAGGCACTTCGCAGAGTGCCCATTCCTAAGGGGATGAGTTCATCTCTCAGTTCACTGACTGAAAACTTTGAGACAAAACTTCCACAAAGTTTAAATCCAGCCTGTTCTGGTACCTGCTGAACCGCAGCACCAGGAACCCCAACCGAGAAGTTGCGATTTCCAGTTTCCCATGGCATCTGTTCAGTTTATACTGAAAAATATTAGGAACAGAATCCATACACACCCTAAGTAGTCTCATTACCACATTAAAACCCGTTTTCACCACATCTGCATTTTGCATGGCAAAACACACACCAGTTCCTCCTGAGCACACTCACGCATTTGTCTTCTCGGGCACAGAGATTAGCAGCACTCTAGAAACTGTACAAGCCTTTAAGGAACGCTGGTTTTGCTGCATCCACTCCCAAGTTTCACCATGTCATCCACAGTCATTAAAGTCTTACTGTACGCAGGACATTGCACAGCATTGGCTGCCTGCTGCTTACTCAAGTACTTGTGACAAAAAAAAACACAAACTATCTCAGACTCCAGTTAAAAGAGCATAAGAAAAGAAACTCACCACATGTTCCCAAAGACAAGTTCAAAGTGCACCAGCTTAATACCACTTGCTGGCATTCTGATGTAAGTTATACCTCTAACAGACAAGACTAAAAACTCTAAGACAGGCTTCCCGCATGTTTACCTGAACCATTTGATAGCTCCTGTTTACAGGCTATTTCCATTGCTTGCCCTCAACAGTGAGTTTTTCAGCAGCTGTGGATCTTTGACACACTTGGCCAGAGCCAAAAAACATTGACAAAAAGCCAGAGTAAGTGAAAACAGTGCACCATCTCGCAGAGAATGTGGTCAGAAAGCTTTAGGGTGGTTTTGATCTCTTCCATGCCTCTACAGCTGTATTTTTCTATATTCAAAATACTGTTCCTATTTAAACAGGCAAATGAGAAAATCATCCCAATAACATAGCTATTCTATTATAGTTAAATGTAGAACTTAGTTAGTCTACCTGAAACCTAATAGTCATATTCTAGGCATAGGGTGCAAAATCAGGCACTGCGGTCTTTATAAAACAGCGAGCAATGCCAGTTTGCAAGTGTTTCATGAAAAGCATAACACAATGGAAAGCACTAACCAAAACATCCTCCCTCATGAAATGAAGTTTCATCATACCCAGTATGTGCCTGCGCCTCCACTGCAAACACTGCTTTGAAGTGCCCTGACCCTGAGCAGCGCCTGTAAACACGGATGGCAAACTGCACCTATCATCACACATGAAGACAATAACCCCACTGAAACAAACGAGTAGTAAAAGCTGGATACATCAGCCTGTCCTCTACTCCAAACCCAACGCAGAGCTGCGATAGCAGAGACACACAAGCAGCAAGCGCCAGTAGTCAACTTCTGTAAGAAAAGTATGTACCTTCGCCTCACAGCTGTTTTGCAGCCCAGCTCAAACTCCTACTGCCGAGGAGCCTGGACTGTGGTAGCAGCATCCAGCAGCTGCCCCCATCAGTGACAGCAGCCAGGGTACAGATCGGGACACCCTGTCCGCCGCTCCCTCCCGCCATCGCGGGACCGCCACCCGCTCCCTCCTCCGGCAAAGTCCTGCTTGGAACGAGTTGGGGAAAGGGATTTATTTAACAGTGAAAATAAAAAGGAAGAGGACGATGCAAAGATGCGCCCTCGGAAGAGCTGCGAGGTCCGCGGGGAACGTGGAAGGATGAATGGATAGATAAGAGGATGGATGGCGAGGAATGCAGGTGGGTGTGTAGACGGAAGGCGCCTCCCTTACCTGCCGCGCTACCCCTGTCCCCGCACCGCCGCCGCCGAGCTCCACCCGCCAACCCGCCCGCTGCCGTGGGGCGGATTTATAGCCCGCGCCCCGCCCGCCGGGCGGCGCTGCCCACCG
>JAOEHX010050951.1:0-16115 GCA_025448015.1 Bolborhynchus lineola | reverse complement strand
GGCAACATCGCGGATGCCGGGTTTGCACAGGGTCCCTAAATGTCAAAGGGGATCCCTGGTGCACACCCGCAAGCCCAGACCCCCCCTTCTTCCAAGTCGCGAGGCTCAGCGACGGGGAGGATCATCTCTGACATCCTCTTTCCGGGCAAACTTTGGGAGCAGTGAACGGCTGAGACCTGCTGACCTGCTTCCCAAAGCGTTACCACGCCTGTGAGAAGGGTTTTCACACAATTTGGTGAGAAGATGCGTGTGCAAGCCGTTTGCCCAGAGACCAAAAGAGTACAGTGGTGGGAAATGGTGAGCAAAGGACTTACACAGCAATGTCCAGGCACAGGTGGTCGAAATCCTGTGGATATATGTACTGCTGTGTAAAAATAAGTCTATTTACCAGAGCCTGAATTAAAAAGTCTTATGCTCATACCTCATACATTAACATGATCACTAGGAAGGAACTCAAATTACAGTAGAAAATAATGCCTTCACATGATTCTGATGAAGTTCAGAGGGTGAGCGGCTGCTGCAAGTGCTGTGCGAGTTTCCCAGAGCACAGCTCTTTGGCAAGAAGCACAGCTAATCGTTTATTCCAAAAAGAGGCCCTCGCCTGCTGAGTGAAGAATATCTCTATATCACAGTTCTGTGTGTAGCCACCCACTAAGGGGCGGGTTGAACTGTGACAGCTTGAGCTGTTTTTTCTATGGCTTTTCTGTAAAGCACATTTACCCCATGTGTGTGATTACACTTAACAGCCTTGCTTTTATGGCAGGTTACAGTGACCCAGACTGATGAAATCACAGCATGTTATCATACTCCATCATGCAGTGGCCTGAAGAGGAAATCAGAAACTCCTGAAACTGCTAAACTCTCTGCCTCTGTTTTCTTGGCTATACAATAAACTTATTAAGCCTTCTACTTATATAAAAGCTTGCTGCTGTTCAAATGCGTATTAGCTTCTCTCCTCCTAACCCAGCTTCTGCACCTGAGTCAGAAAGTGCTGCCTTTGGAAAAAGAACTCTGGAAAAAGTTCCTTTTTCCCCATGAAATGACAGGAGACAATAAGTGAGGAATAAAGGAAATTCCTTACCATGTTTTCTTACATTTGATTAGTTAATGTCTGCAAAGATGAAAAGTGTTTCTAAAACAGTGCAAGAGAAGCATTTATCATTCTGAGACAGTGCTACTCTATGTATGCTTTCTTTGGTTTTGAATCCTAAAAGGTCTAACCCTTTTCATAACATTTTAAACTGTGAGACCAGGAGACCAATGAAATCATTACAAATAACTTAATTTAAGCCTGTTTTGCAGTCATATCTTCAAAATTATGTCATCAGATCTCTGGCTTTCTATGTTTGTTATGGAAGATGTGTCTAGCTTAATGTTCTGAAGTTATGGAACAAGTGCAAATGCTAAAACAAGAAGATGGGCTTGACTCATTTTCCAGCAGATTAATACTTCGTTCATCTGATCATGAAACAAATTCCTAGCTCAAAAACATTCAGTTCTTCACAAAACAGATCTTGGTCAGTGCCTGAACTCTGTGGTTTGGCCCATGCTGAAGCAGTTTTTCAGTCTCCTGTGCTTGGCTGCTTTTTGGGGAAGGGGCTGAAAGCTCCAGAGTTTCAACCGAAATGAACTGTTTTGTTTGGTTTTGAAGCATTCCCACATTCTGTGTGCACTAAATGAAGACTTTTGCAGCAAAAATCAAGTACTGAGTCTGGCATGAGCTGGAGAACTGCAGTGTTTTCTTTTGCAGTTTGTTTGTTATTTGCATCCCGTGCAGTGTTGGACCCTCAGATATGCTGGAGACAGGCAGGTAGAAGACCCCGTGAGTCAATAGTTGCTAGCCCACATGAGTAGGAAAGCCTGAGGGGGTGTGCATCCCAATTGAGTCTTCACTAGCTCAAGCACTCTTCCCAGCTATTTTGCTCGTTATGACAGAGAAATAACATGGTGATTTACAGTGTCTGAGAGTGATTGGTGGCTTGCAAAAGAAAATGAAGTCATTTAAAAAATCCAAGTTAGGAAGCATTTTCTATGTGAAAATGTAATTGCTAAAGTTTGTGCTCAGATATCCAAATCCTGCCATGTGCTAGAAAGGAGCACAGCTGAAATCTCGGGGAACATCATTCCCCTCTGCTTGAAAAAGGCTACATAGAAAATAGGTAGGAAAACAGGAATTTCAAGGCTTAGTTTGCCAGAATGGCACTGCTGACATTGCAACAGCCACAGCCTCTGAGTTTTGAGTGCTAGGCTGCTCAGCTGCTCACACTGCATTCCCATAGCTGCTGCGTGGCTCACGTACCAGAATCCGTACGTGTACGGATATGTGTACTTTAGGAACCACTGTGTTAGGGAGACAAGATGAGCTGGCACCCACACAGGCCTACTGACTGTAAATATGATTTAATTTAGTACACTAGCTTTATGCAGCTGGCATGCACTTGTCCTTTCCAGAAGAGCATCTCTAAAGGGAGTGGTTGCCCTGCCATAGATGTTCATTCGTGTACCTGTGAACGGGCTGTTCAAACTAACCTAAAAGCTCAAACCCTCTCCAGTGCTCACTGTGGCTCTTAATTGAGATTGCAGAATAGGTCTCCAAGGTTTTTAAGAGTAAAGTAAACAAGTCCTTGATTTACTGTTTTGTTTTACTGAGCTGGGTTATTGTAGGTATAAGCACACACAAAGACACATTTGCACAAAGAAGGGAAATGGCATACTTCCATGCTAGAGAAAGACTAATCATGTGTGCTGAGCAGAAACCTGCCTATGTGATCCAATACCTGGCAGTAACAATATTTCAGCATTTAAATAGCACTTTAAAGCCATTAACTAATCAATGCTTACGAGGCTCCAGGGGAAAGAGGATGGTGCAAATGAAGAACCATGGGGCATGAGGTCTGATCCAAAGTCCACTAAGTTCTAGAAATTCCATCTATTCCAGTGTTATAGAAACAGATTTTAATTGTGGGACTATCCTCCTTTTCTTTGATATTATGTTTCTTGCCATGCCAGCTTTAACACAGGAAAATTCAGTGGTTGTGCTGCAATAGCAAAGAAGGAAAAAGAGTTTAATAAAATAGGAGCATAGCATTATGCTTTGCAATAAAATGCTGTGCATTTTTTTAGCAAGGTCTGCACACTGTTTACATTTAAGCTGTGGTAATATCATTAGTCACTGCACAAGTAACTGGGTGTTCCCTTGTTCTCGCTAACAATACAGCAGGGATAATTTTGGATTAAGCTACATGTTTTATGAAAAATACACTTTATGTTTGCTGGTTCATGTCAAAAGAATCCCCTCTGTGACCCATCAAATATCACACCCTATCCAGTGGGAATTTTATTCTACTACAGCCTTTTGTTGTTGCCTTTGGATCCCTTGATGATGCTGACATAAGACCATGCGGATTGGTTGTCTTTCCAAAAATTATCCAATGCAGCTTTGAACCAAGGGCACTGACCTCAATTAAAAATCTAAATAAATAACACCACGGATTGCAGATTCACATGCCCTTGTCAGATATTTTCCCTGATATTATTCATATCCTCACATAAGTACTTATTTCCAGTTTGGAAACTGCTTTTGGCAAGTTTATCTACTTCAGCAAAAGCATAGACATGGGGTGAGTCATTTCTTTAGTCTTGCAATTTGACCTTACTGCCATTTGCAAAGGAAGTCGATTATTTTTTGATATATTTGAGAAGATTAGGATTTATCTGCACATTCATTCGATGAATGGAGGGTTGAGGGTTTGTTCTAATTAGGTACGTCTGTCTCATCAGGAGATTTTTAGTGGAGTGCTTTACCAAGGGGCACATATCTGTAGGAAGCTTTGTTAAATGGGGTGGAATCTGTGGGCTAAACTCATAGCAGGACTCTGCTGCTGAGTGACAGAGCTGTCCAGACCTACATTCACCACTCAGGCTTTTGGTCCAACGCATGCGGACAAGTGCCTAAGAATTGGGTTTATGACAAGTCAACACAACGAATGGTAAATATTAAAGCTCTCCAAGAGAAAAAGCCAAGAGAGACAAGGTCTAAAATAGATTTTATGTTCATTTCCACATAAGGTTTTTGACTGTGAGTTCTCTCTGAGAGATGAATACCTATGGTCAGTGAGTGCTTTCTCTGCTACTGCCTCACAGTCCATAACCCACAGATAACGCAGGCATCTGAGAGACGTGGTTTCAGATGCACAGTTGTGTTTGAGCACAGCATTTCTTCTTACCAGGAAAAACTCTTAACCACAGCCTACAGGGTGATTATACACCCATTGCACAATATTTTGCTTGCAATTTCTCCTATTGGAGCTAATGCATTTTGTTAGAGTAATGACAGTTTCTCAAGTCAGACAGGAAAAAGGAAGAACTTGGTTCTGCAATTCACAGATGTCATTGTGAAGGTAGGGAGATAGTTTCTTATCCCAGCTACAGTTGGAAGGGGAACTGGGGCTTGCTACATACTTCCACTCCTCTGAACCAAAAAGACTCAAATTGCAGTATCTAGATTAAAACCTGTCTCTCACACCAATTACTCATGAGAAGAGCCTCAATTTTCAAAGCTATCTTTGTGCAAAGATTAAGCCAGAAACTTGCACAGGATAAGACAAAAGGGAAGAAAACCCAGCTGGGGTATCAGTTAGGAATTAGAGGAACTCCTTAACCCGGGATGACAGTGGTTTCACACAGGGCAAATGGTAAAGAAAAGTGCTTCCAGATTTAGTGGCCACCCAATAGGGATTTTAAAGGTCTCAGTAGTACCTGCATTTCAGACTATGAAGATTCAGGTGGATTCATTTCACACATTCACCACAACCAAAGTGTAATTCACTGCTGCTAATTATCTCTCCTGATGTAGTCTCAATTTGTCTAAAAGTAGTATCTTAAGCCTGTCAAAGCAGGAGAAATGAAATGCTGAAAGGTTGTAAATGAGGGAGGGATCCTCAACTTTTTCAGAGGTACTTGGCCTTCTCCATTCCATTCCCAACGGAAAAGAGTGGCTCTGGCTAAAGGAAACCAGTTAGGAAGTGCTGCCTTTGGCACAAACAACTTCCCTTTGACATTTCTTCTTGGTTTTTTTTTTTTACAGAATGACCTACAAGCAGACAAGCTGCGCAGGTCACATTGAATTTCTGAAGCATTGCATAAGGTAGAGAATTTAACGCACTCAAACTGATGCCCCCAGTTGGTCACCTGCAACTTCTTACATCTGTAATCCTCTCACAGTCTGCCTGGCCAGCACTTCTGGGTGCCAGGGCTCTCCATATGCATTCACTAAATGGGAAGAATCTGACCATTAGTTGCAACTACTGTCCTCTGCTGCAAATTCAATGGCAAATTTAAAGAAGTACTTTTAAGTTGTGAATATCTTTTTATAAAAGATTTCACATACTAAAAACCATGGATTCTGTATGCTTGAGCATTATGATGGAAACACTACATATATCCACCCTAGAAGCACAGCACTGGGGATGTTCACATGAACTCATTTAGGGGCTTCACAAGCAACCTGGAGGCTTCATTTACTTAAAACAGGCTTTGCAGCAACTTGTTCTTTAGAAGAAAGATGTAATCAGGGAGGTGTTGAGTGTGTGCTCTGATAAATTAGACCACTCAAAGCAAGAGATCTCAGGACTTGGAAGACACCAGAAAATCTCCTGATTCCAAACACTAGTGTGGGTCACATCAGCCAACATGCCTGCTTCTCTTGTACTGACCAGGGTAGAAAAGGCACCAAATTCAATTTGACGTCTTTTTGATTCTCTGTGGTTGTTATTTGGCTGAGCAAAATAGCTCCAAAACTGAAGTATAGGTGCTCCGCTCTCCCCCTCTAGTCCCCATCTTTAGTTCTTTTATTTTTAAAGGATCTCCTCTACTAGCTAGAAATCTGGAAAGAAATTCCCTCCCTGCTCCTCTTCCTCCCACTCAGTCTGGCTGAGGCATTGCTATACACACAAATGCGTCGGCACAAGTAGATCTGTGTGTACCAGAACCCTTCCCATTCCCTTTTTCACAGCCTCTCTGAAGGAACATCCAGCTCACATCTCTGTTGAACTTTTGAACCAACCAAGGCTGAGATAGCTTGAATTCAAGCAAAATAGGCTGATGAGTGCGTATTGGTTTGAGGGACAACTAAGCAAGTGCAAGTCAGAACTCGGTCCTCACGTTTGATAAGGAAGAACTGGTAAAAGGCCTGATCGTTGTCTAATCTTCCTAACGTAGAGATGTCATGTGCTCTCTGCTTGCAAATGCACTTAAAAGTGTATGTCCTTTTGCCCTGAGCACAAATCACATAGCAGTGACACAGGCAAGCAATTCACTAAAGGAAAGTTTGGTTCTACAAGACCCTAAATGACACTATCACTTGCAATCAGTTAGATGGCTACAGCTGGTTTTGAAAGGTTTAGGTTATATATCCTGCTCTTACAGCTTTGAACCCACTGTCAGAGAAGCACAAAGTAATTTTGCTTGCTGGTAACATGTACTCTGAGTTGACCACATTGACAGCCCTGGGACCACATTCATGCTCTTGGACTTCTAGATGTAAAATACAAACACCTATGAAAGAAATACCTTAGATTTCTCCCCTGTTTTGTGTTGAAGCAGAGAGGACAGAGGTTGGCTCACTTTTTAACAAGTTACACAAGAAGAGGATGCTGCAGAGGAGATAAGATACAAACAGCAGATTTTGACTGCAGTCTGATTAAGGGGTCATGTTAGGCATCATTTGACAAACACTGGGTTTATGGCCTTAAGACAAAGTAATGGAGGGAGTAGGGACAGGAGAAGAGAGCAGTAGGTAAGCCGATTGCAGCTCTTGGAGCAAAACTGGGTGTGCTCTTTTTGCCAGTCATTTCAAAACAGTTGCTCAGAATCAAATAGCCAGCCCTAAATCAGCAATTCATTCATTTAATAGCTTTAAAGGCTGTTCCCTGTTAAACAAGACATGGTAAATCTGTTTCAGATTAACAAATCAAATGAGTCACAAAAAAGTCCCACTTTGGTGTTAAGTTTTGGCCGGTACAAGCTGCATCTCAAACAGATGCTTTGTCCATGTTCCTAAGTATGAAAGGGCCAAAACCCAGCCTCTGGCCTCAACACTAAGCAGCAAGGCTCAGCTCAGGCTCCATGCCTTCGGACTAGCCCTCTGCAGGAGGCTGACCCCACACATTGCATGGATCTTGGCCCTGATCCTCTTCTGTGCTACAAGTGCTGTCCCTCTGGTCCTGATCAGTATTTTTTAATGTGTTTTTGAGTTCAAAGTTCTGAAATAATCTCTGAGGGCGATGTTGCAACACAGAATAGTGATGTTTTTATGGCGCAGAGCTGAGGGGATGTATTGCATACCCCAGGGTATGCATGGGGCTGAATGAGTGTGCAGGAGGATGCAGAGCTTGAGGGACAGCCTTGAGGGACTCCATAGGATGGTGTGCGGTGGTCTCCATGCTGGCTGGTGACAGCTTCTGGGAAGTGGAAAGATCAGAGCCAGGGAGTGAAATAGCAGTGAAGTGAGTGGGCAGCAAGGGTCTGGCTGTTGAGCTCACAGCCTATCCTCTTTTAGCCTACACATATCCAAAGGGACTGAGCAGTCCTCTGTGAAGCACCACCTCTCCTTGAAGCCTCTGGTTAGGTGGAAAACACTGGGAAACCTGCAGCATTTCAGCTTCTCTCTGCCTGAAATTGTGTGGCAAAATGAAGGCAGCAACCTTATTTCCCACAGCAGATGAAAATTCCAATGTGTTAAACAGCTTTCAGTTAACTGCAGAGTAAGTCTGGGATTTTTTTAACAAATACACAGGCACTCCCATAAAGAAAATATAACTATTGTGTTTTTATCAGAAAGAAAAAGTGAAAGGAAAATGGAGGAGTTCTCAAGATATCACAGAATAGAGGAGAGAGTGAGCAACTGCAATGCAAATCATGCCTCAAGAAAGCTTTTCTCAGCCTATGGCAAGGAAAGGAGAGAGGCTTTTTGCTGCAGGAGTCATCCACCTAATGAAACCAGCAGAGATAAGTGATTCCCAGGTTGATGTCTATTATCTGCAAAGCATCATGCCAACTAGTGGAGGTTCCTGACAACTGGAAAAGGGCTGCTGATGAAATGACTGGCTATGTGCCTGAAGAGAGTGGTGAATACAAGATATCCTGTCTTTGGTAACATTTTTGACACCATCACCCCCAGGTTTCTTCTTTTCAGGTTGAGAAAGTGTAACATGCATGAGTACGGCTTGAAAAATGGCTGCAATGCCAGGGATAAAGAGTGTAATAATCGTTGTCTTAATATACAGCTGAAGGCCAGTAACAACTGGAGTGCCACAGTGGTCCAGTGTTGTTCAATATCTTCATCAATGACTTGGATGATGAGACCAGGGACATGTACCCTGTAGCAAATTCAGGATAATGCTTAGTGAGGGAAAGTGATTGATATACTAAGTGACAAAGTTTAACCCAGGAGGGCTTTGAGAAACACCAGAATTGTACCAATAAAAGCTTCCTGAAATTCAGGAGGGACAAATACAGAGTTGTGTGCCTTGGGTGGAATAACCCCACGCATCAGCACAGGTTGGGAACTGAATGGCTGAGACTTGACGAAAAGGAATCTGGGGATTGTGGTTGATGCCAGAATCTCATTACAGGTAGTGCAAATTGCACATTGAGTTACATCAGGAAAAGCATGCCCAGCAGATCCAGGGAAATCATTACCTGTGAGGCCAGTTTTGGACACGAGAATATGAAGAACCTTAAAAAACTGATCAAAGAGATGCAGAGATAGTGAGGAGGGTAGAGACATGACCTTCAAGGAAGAAGATAAGGAAACAGGGCTTGTTTAGTCTTGGCAAGAGGAGACTCAAGGGTGATCTGATGGCAGCTTACACCTATTAGAAAGAAAAATGGAGGTTTGATGAAGCCAAACCCATTTCAGCAGTGGGAGAGAATATAGCAGGGCAACAGCTACAAGCTGTGGCTTGGGAGGTTGAGATTAGGCAGAAGATTAAGGCATTAACATAAGGCTAAGGAAACAAAACCATGTTCTGCCCAGTGGACGCAGCAAGCCCAAAGGAAAGCCAACATGGGAAGCACTAGAGTAGATCGCAACAACACTGGGATTATCATCATAAAACAGAGTGAACAGTGAAGGGTGCCAAGGCTGTTTAAAAAGGTGAACTCTGTAAGCTTCTTCTGACTAGACAAAATCACCAGTTTCTGGTCTTAAATGCAGCATGTCCCCTGGATATAGGATTCAGGCTTAGAGTTTTAAAAACCCAAGGCAGAAATTGAAGAGACATAAAGTTTGAGTTACTATAATATTTCAATTAGCAGTAAATGGATGGAGTTACCCCAAGCAAAGACATATATTGCAAGAACAAATAGTGGTTTGTTAGTAAGAAATGCAATTATCTAGGTTTAGCTCTGGGTGTGGAAAATTACAGGATTTTGTGTACAGGAGACTAGCGCATATGCATTTAATGTCATTTCTGGACTGAACAAACTAGACCCTACCAAAGATATTCCAAGAATAATTTTTAGAGTTAAAAATCAAAGGCAGTTCTGAAAGAACAATGGTCATTGCAAACTCACATCTTAATGCTTAGAGCAAGTGTCTTATAGAGAAAACATCTGAGGTTTAATCTGAGCACTAAGTTTAATGTGAGATTTAAAACCTGCAAACATCATATTCTGTTTTGAACAAATAGGTGATCAACATTGGCAGACATACACCCAAAGGTAGGCTTTATACTGGAAAACACTGATTAAAGTATTGGTAAGGGTGGCTGCACAGCCTATTTGCAGCTCCAGTTGTCACTGGAAAGGGAAGAGCTCACTGGTGAATAGAACTGGATTCAGAGGGAACAGACTGGGGAGCACCAGATGGATTAGGAAGGAATTCGGGTCAATATGCTAAGGATAAGGACATCACAACCCCTGAAGACTCTCAGTGCTTATCTTGGGGGGTATCCGATGAACAGAGATACCAAAAAGTCTTAAGGCTTGCCACTTCCACAAAACCTGTAGGCTAAGCAGAGTAGGAACAACTGAAACCGCTGTTAACAGTAGCTGGGAAAAGTGCACCTTAAATGCCTAGTTGTGTTTATTATCTAGGATACATTAAGTCCTTTTAGTTTCTATTCTAAGATATCCTTGGCAGAAGATACAGTACTCAGACATATAATTTCTCTTTACTACTACATAGCTTACTACATAGCTGATCAGAGCTCTGTGGGCATGACACTCCACAGCTTGTATTGAAATAATACTGCACACATGCTGCTGCTGCTTCCTGTATCCTCAGCCCAGTGGGCTGATCACGGTATCAAACAGTAAAAGCAGCAAGGTTGAGTTTAGCCCTGTTACCCCATTGAACTCTAAGTGTCTGCCAGCATAACTGAAGTCTTTAGCTTTTCATCACCCAGCATTGAGATATACCACCTGTGGATGCAAGGCCACAGGTGTTTAAAAGCATGTAGAAAAGCTTTACAAATGTGGCTAATTATTATTCATTAGCAATGGTGTTACACTGCAGGGTAGAGCTGAGGTTAGGAACCCTGCTTTGCTATGGTTCACTAACAGTGAATCCCAAGAGATGGTTTGTGGCAAAAATGCTCATTATTGAAGTGGTGAGGACATTTCCAATCATCTTCTAGATAGGGGATCAAGGCCAGAGCTTAAGTCTCAAATACTTCAAGCTTATTAATAATTACAAATATTGGAGCTAGCACAAATATTAGTATTGTGGGATAAGTAGATTTTGAGTGGACACAGATACACGTCGTAGAAGGGCCTGAATGCAGTAATCTATCTACATGTGATCTGTGGCACCAGGCAGCCTTGCAAAAAGGGGGAAGCTAAGCACCAGAAAATAGTGCCCTTTACCATGAAGCTTTCACTAGATTGCCTCACCTTTGGTGATGAATACATCTGATGAGATCAGAGATTTGAGCAGGATGATTAATATCAATTTCACCCTGGGAGAATAGCACAAATGTGCCAAAACAAAACATTTTGAGCTCTGAGGCCCTGTATCTGAAAACACTCCCTGTACAACACTTTGTGTCCTTGCAGCTCAGAAGGACACAGAGCAAACTTTAGGGACGGCATGAAGAGCGTTTGTTACTGAATGCAAGATTTCCTTGTTAGCACGGTTTCCCTGCAGGAATGCCTGTATTGCTTTGTTCATCTCACACATCGTTATTTTCATCTCAGAAGCAGCTCTTTAAATATACCAGAATCTTTAAACATCTATTGCAGTTTTTATGGTCAGTTTTCAAACATGGTATCTCCAGCCCTATTTGGACAGAATTTCAAAGCCATCTAGTTAGAAATTTAAATAAGACCTAAAATATTTCTTAACTCTTGACCATAACCAGGTAACACACTGTTAAAAGCATAAAACCCTGCAGCAGGATTTAAAACTCAATTACAGCAAACAGGGGGACATGCATTAAGAAATACTATTGTGTAGCATGGACAAAATCAAAACCCTTTAAGTAGTTTCTTTGTCTACAAAACCATTGACATATCTGATTCTTCCTACTGTCATTAGTTCCAAAACACAAAAGCCCATGGGAGCCAAATTTAATCTCATGTTCTATCTGAGATATTTGATGCAGGCTGGGAGAAGGAACAAATCTTGACCCCCCAGGCAGCTGTGGAGCTGCTTCAGAGCAGTTTGTTTTCAATGGTGAAAGGAGTTTTTCTGGGTCCTTTCTGTCTGTCACTGTTAGGAATTCAAGAGAAAGGCTGAAAGCAGACTTGAGCTGGGACCTGTTATTTATTGACCTTTCATCAAGTCAGTGTTTTTAGCTTAACCCCAGTCTTAGTCAAGCCGAAAGCTCCAGATGCAGATATGAAAGCCAGACCTGAGCCCTTCCTTCTGTGGGTGTGATGATTTCCTAGGAAGAGCCTCAAGGACTACTGGGCTACCTGCAGAGGGCTCATCCAGTTCTGATCAACCACCTCTTCATAAGCTCAGGCAAGAGCTTGTGTAATGACTTGTGTGCTAACCCATTGGGTGATGGAGGAATCTGGTGGTTTCTACCCAGGAAAGATAATATTTGTCACCTTGCCTGCTAGAAAGCAGCCTCCTGGTGAAGTTAAATCCTTCAGGACTTTTTCTAGATGAGAGAATCTTCATTCTTGGCTGAGACACTCCTCCATGCAAATTTGCAAGAGCAGCTTATCAGAACTGCTGATGTAGGGAAGATGCTGCAGAAAATGGATTCTTATCTATATCCAAGTGGCTTCAAAGAAGTGTCTGGCTGTTGGGGACCAGGCATGAGGGTAGCTTGTGCTCCATGCATGAGTGATCACAGACACAGCAGCCCACTTAACATCTGAAAGGAAAAAAACCCCAAACAACATGGCTCATCACAAAAGTGTCCTGGGTTCAGCAGCTGCCACTGCCTCTTAGAAGTTTGTCAAAACAGAACTTTCTTTACCAAAGGGGAAGTGTCCTTTTGTTTTCCAGCAGCTGCGGTGTACTGAACTGGACACTTTTAGAGCCACATCATCTGCTTGCCCATTGCCAACATCTAGCAGCTATACACTCAAGAGTTTTCCTGGCGAAGAACCAAACCTCCCTGGAATAATCTGAAGGGGCCTCAGTTAGTTAGGCCTCTGGCACTGCAGAAACGCTGAGCCAGGGCACGGAGTGTGATACTAAAGCTGCCGATATGGTAAATGTTCGATGTTTGGATTAGCCACTATTTTAAACCACTTTTTTCTACTAAACAGTCACTCATCTGTGACACCCAAAGTCTTTTCCGCAGTTAAGTAACGAGTCATTAGTGTCATTGATAAGTGTTTCTGTTTAAATTTTTACATCAATTCCTTAATATAGGAAGTTTGCTTATAAAAGTGGGATAGGAATGACTTATTCCTCCACTGAGGAAGCACAGGTACCTCAAATGACAAGGGCTTTGGGCTCAAGATGGGCATATGTCAGTGGACAAAGTAAACACAACCTGAGCCACTCCGGAAGCTGAACATGCATCTTTCTGTTTACTGCTTTGCGATCAGTCTATTAATGGTTTAAATATTTGGAGAAGAAAAATGGCATAAACATCACAGCAGCACGTGGAGAACAGAGGCACAAATATCCTGGAAAATGGGATGTGACCCTGCAAGAGACTGGAAGAAAGGTTTTCAGCCAGCATCCTGTAGAAAGAGGCTTAGAGAAGCTCAGGCAGTTTCTTGTATTTTTTACCGTTGAAACAACACAAGACTTCAAAAAAGATCTACCTAAAGCACTGCAGTCCTGCATTAAAAGGGATTAAAAAAGGTACAAGATGAAAATACTACTGGAAGCACTGACTTAGTGTATACATTTGGAAAAACAGGCTACTAGCCTTGAGGCTTTGAGTAAGAGTCAGGGCTTTTCTCTGTTGACAGGAAACCAGAGTTGGAAAGAAATTCACATCATTTTCCAAATACTACTTTTTTTCCCCCCTTAAAGCGAGAAAGCTGCCAAGTGGAAAGAACAGAACCTGTATTTTCATATGAAATTATAGAAAATTAGAGTTGAAGGGGATTTGAAGTGGGAATCTATCTGCTTCTTTGAGAAAGGATTAAGTAAATTTAGCCACCCTTTATAGAATCAAAGAATCATAGGAACGTAGGATGTTTAAGTTGGAAAAGACCTTAAGATCATCCAGTTCCAACCCCCTGCCATGGGCAGGGACACCTCACACTAAACCATGTCACCTAAGACTCCATCCAACCTGGCTTTGAGCACTGCCAGGGATAGATCATCCACAACTTCTCAGTGTTCCAGTGCCTCACCAGCCTCACAGTAAATAACTTCTTCCTTATATCTAACCTAAATTTCCCCCAGTTAAATTTAAACATATTACCCTTTGTCCTGTTACTATAGTCCCTAATGAAGAGTCCCTCTTCAGCACCCTTGTAGACCCCCCTCAGATACTGGAAGGTCTGCTATGAATCTATCAAGTTTTGGATTTGAGGTTAACTTGTTTTAAAATCCTGCAGCAATAGAGTTTGGGAGTTCTTTAGGTAATGTCTTTTGAGATATATTATTTTATGTATTTATAATTTATTATAAATATAATGTTATAAATTATAAAGATTATTTTATGCATTTATAGAATATAATATTCTTAGTATTTTAAGAAATTATTTTCTATTTTTCTTAGTTCTGTTAGTTCTTTCTTATCATTCACTAGGAGAACAAATTTTCCTTCTAATACGTAACACACTTGATAACATTTCCATGTACAGCAAGGAAAGCAATTTTGTGACTTTCCTTCTCTGTGTTCCTGTGGCATTTCCACTGCTTTTCTTCCCCTTTTAATATTTTGAAAAGCAAAACAATCTTCATTTTTAAAACATTTCCTCATAAATCTTGTTTCCTAAAGTGCTTGCCAGGTTCATAGTTCTTCACTCTGTTTCATTTACATGTATTTTAACCTTCAGTATCCAGAGCTGGCACTGAAAGCTGGAAGTCACAGGTGCTGAAGTGTTTCTGAATAGATTTGTTACTCAAAGGGGGTAAATGAAGGGCAAAGTTTACCTCCTGTGTTTGACACTAGTCCTGCTAATATGTCCCATGGTGACATTTGTGCTCAGTTGTCCAAGTATCATACTTTTTCATACTCAGTTTGTAGATCTTATTCTGTGCTATTGCTGCCTTGCAAGCTTCTCTTCTTTCCCTATTTAGTCTATGACTTCTGATTCCTATATACTTAATAAATTAATTAATTAGTTTAGGCCATTTCTTCTGTTTAGTGAGATCATTGTGAGTGTCAAACCTGCCTGCAC
The DNA here is from genome assembly GCA_025448015.1 of Bolborhynchus lineola. NCBI lineage: Eukaryota > Metazoa > Chordata > Aves > Psittaciformes > Psittacidae > Bolborhynchus > Bolborhynchus lineola. The sequence goes on along the minus strand of JAOEHX010050951.1, from coordinate 1,343 downwards.
ATGTTGGTGCCAGTTGCTCATTGGAATTCTATTTTACGGTGATATAAATCAGGAACTGAAAGGGGCTATTTGATGTGCCATCACTGCTGCGTAGCAATTGTTGTGCCCTTTTCTGAGTCGTTGCACTGAATTTTGTGGTTAGTAGTAGTTTCATGTAGCACATATATCCCTGCTTCCCATATGAGAATGTTATAGCAAACTCTTACCTCAAGTTTATTACAAATGCAATAAATTATGTCTGTTGCTTCCCTGTCATCAGCTGGATGTGTGGTGGATTGACCTTGGCTAGCCACCAGCTGCCCACCAGGCTGCTCTTTCATCCTTGCTTCTTAGCAGGACAAGGGGAGAAAATGAGATGAAAAGCTTCCGGACTGAGATAAGAGCAGGGAGATCACTCACCAATTACCATGACAGGCAAAACAGACTCGACACGAGGAAGATTAGTTTAATTAATTACCAGTTAGTAACAGGGTAGGACAATAAGAAATAAAAGCGAAAGCAAAACTGAAACACCTTCTCCAAACCCTCCTATCTCCCCCGGTTCAACTTCACTGCTTACTCCTCTGCCTCTTCCCCCTCAGGAAATGCAAGGGAATGGAGGTTGTGGTCAGTTCATCACACATTGTATCTGCTGCTCCTCCATGGGCTGCAGGTGGAGATCTGCTCCACCATGGACTTCTGTGGACTGCAGCCTCACCATCATCTGCACCGTGGGCAGCAGAGGAGCCTCTGCTCTGGTGCATGGAGCACCTCCTGCCCTCCTGTACTGACTGAGCGTGTCTGCATGGCTGTTCCTCTCACAGATTCTCAGTCCTCCCTTTCTGCTGCAGTTGCACAGGCTTTTTTACATCCATTTTATATATGCTATCCCAGAGGGGCTACAACTGTCACTGATGGGCTCAGCCTTGGCCATAGGTGGATCTGTCTTGGAGCCGACTGGAATTGGCTTCATTGAACATAGGGAAAGCTGCTGGCAGCTTCTCACAGAAGCCACCCTTGTTGCCCCCCCACTACCAAAACCTTGCCACACAAACCCTGTGCAATGAGTTACCATGTCAGAGAAGAAACTAAACCCCATTAACATGCTTTCCTCTTGACAAAACCATTTCTTAGCACTATTATATTCCAAGTGCTCCCGAGCCATTTCATAATTTGTTCCAGTAGCTTTCCACATTCAGCTGAATTCCTTGGATTTGTTCCTCTTCTTTGCTTCCACTTCTTTACAGGCAGACAGGACACTCACCCTTTGTATGAAGATAGGATAAGAAAGTTGGGGCTGTTCAGCCTGGAGAAGAGAAGGCTGCGTGGAGACCACAGAGCAGCATTCCAGTATCTGAAGGGGG
>JAOEHX010050945.1:35692-47968 GCA_025448015.1 Bolborhynchus lineola | reverse complement strand
CGGCGTGGCCGGCGTGGCCTACATGCTGTACCACGTCGCGCAGTGCCCGCTGTTCGCGCCGTCGCGGGAGGCCTACCTGCGGGCCGCCCGCCGCGTCGTGGACGCCTGCCTGCGCTACCAGGAGGGCAGCGGAGAGGCCGACGCTGACACCCGCGCCGCCTTCCTGCTGGGCGGCGCCGGGGTGTACGCGGTGGCGGCACTGGTCTACAGAGCCCTGGGGCTGCCCGACTTCGCCCGGCCGCTGGGCAAGTTCCGGGAGCTCAGCGAGGTCTGCGCCCCGCTCTCCTTCCTCGAGTGCGGCTCGGACGAGCTCTTCGTCGGCCGTGCCGGGTACCTGTGCGCCGCCCTGGTGCTGAAGCAGCGGCTGGGCATGGAGGTAAGGGCGCGTGGCGCGGCGCCGCCGCGGGGACCGGCCTCGCCGTCGGGGCTGTCGGTAGATCCTCTAGGAGCTGGGGCGCCGGCGGCCCACCCCACGGTGCCGCCTGGATCATCTCGCCTCTGCTCCGCGGTAAAGGGGGATGCACCTGTGCCGGCGCTCTCAACAGCAAAGCCAGCAGAAAAGCGCCTTTTCCAGCTTGCACTTTGGGGGCACGCTTCAGGAAGAGCCCTTGGTGCGGGGGGGCTTTCTCTAGTAGCAGAGCTCCTACCCTGAGATAAAAACTTCATCTTTGGCAAGAGGGAGCGAGGGGCACCGGGTGTGCGGGACGCGGTCCCATTGTTGGGGCAGGGCGGAGGGCGCTGCATCCCGCTCCAGGTCGCTCCCCAGAGAGCGCTGAGAGCATCAGCTGTTGGTTGCCAGATGGTGAGCTGCTTGGCAGGAGCCGTCCCAGGCTTTTCAAGAATAATTTCCGTAAAATTAAGTGGGTGACAAAAGGAATAGTGTTGGGTAAAACAAAGTGAGAGATCTCATAATAATAAGTAGTGCTGTGCTTTAATTTGCAAGAATACAGATTTTGAGAGGCACTTGGTTTTACTAACCTCAGCATACAGAATCTGGTAGTCTTTTGGAAAGCTGGCCATGTATTTTGGTGCTTTTCATGAATAAGTTGTGTTTTTTTCTAGAAGCATGAGATGTGATTATAGTTCAAGATGCTGGTGGTTTCAGCCAGGACTTTACCCTGGGATATTGTGATTATCAGTGCTGACAATTCAGAGCTTGCACTGACTACAGCATAATAATTAGTGCAACTGATTCTGTTTGCTGTGGTGGTTGTTACTATGTGGTCAGTGCAGTATCTGAGCAGGCATTTATTACACTTTTATTCCTGTACTCTTGTCAGGTCCAATCGGTGTTTCCTCTGTTAATTGCTGATTTGCAAGTTCATATGCTTCTGGCTTTCTTTCCTTCTGGGAGAGGAAGCAACTATTACAAGTAAATGATGTAAAAACAAGTGGCTCTGCCCCATCCAATACCAGTAACTGCAGTCAGAGTCCATGGAACCGCTGAATGTTTTGATTGCCTTGAACAAAAATTCTTACACCACTAAGTGTTTAAAGTAGCACACCATAGGTGCTGGTTTTTTGTACAGGAGTGTATTTTATTTGTATTTTATTTTTATGTATTTGCATTTGTATTTATTTATTTGTATTATAACCTATGCCAGGTTAGACGGGGCTTTGAGCAACATGATCTAGTGGAAAGTGATCCAGCCTATGGCAGGGGGTTGGAATGAGATGACCTTTAAGGTCGCTTCCAACCCAGACAGTTCTTTGGTCCTACAATTGTCTGAAAATTATAATCATAACCATTGTTATGTTGTTTGTAACCATAACATAACCAAACTTTCCATTCTGACAGCATTTTGCATGAGAGGCAAGTTTGTAGATGCATCACCGTCCTGCATGCAGGGTGCAGCAGTGCCAACCTGAGGGGATGGTTCCCCACAGAGGAATAAGCCATCCCTATTCAGTTTGCATTGGGGGAGCATGCCTAGTGCCCCTATGGGTACTTATGGTGATGTTGTGACATACCAGCTGAATGAGGAGGCACCCTGGACTCTGCTGCTTCATTTAGTTCCTTCATCAATGTCTTACGTCCTTGAGAGCAATTGCTGAACAGTTGGGAGAGTAGGTGTAATCACCTCTGACAGTGTGAGGAAGGGAAAAGCTCTCTGCTTGTTTGCTTCTGGAAAAATTATATGTTATGCAGCTGTAAAGAGTTAAACAGCCCCACAGATGAGCACATGTATACGCTTATTGTGGAATCTATTTAGCAGGTGGGTTAACTACAATGATAGAGGTGTTTATTTTGGCAGTAAAGCATATTCTCTGTCGCCTTGGTGATGTTTTCATCAGTAAGCTAACATCCTTCCACAGTGTTACTTATTCTGTCACCACATTGTAATTTTACATATATAGTGCAAGAAGGAATCTAAACTGTTATGTATTGCTGAAACCCATTTTGATTTTTTGTTGTAACAACAATTAAAACTTTTAATTAAAATATTTTGCTCTTTAATGAGGAAAATTATAATTATTTCTGGTCTGTATGTACTTATGATTGAGCAAAATTTGGGTTCTTTGGTAAATGTTCCCATCCTAATACAGAATTACCTTAATTAGTATATTGCCAGACCCGACTGTTCATCTTTTTACAAATGAAAAAAGGGATGCCCAGAGAGTGCATGTCATTTATTACCCAAGGTCAAATGGTTAAGCCAGGTACATCCCAGAATAGAAGCAATGCCTTGTGATTCAAACCACTAGAAAATGCTACCTCCTGTAATTTGATTGTGCTCAGTCTCCGTGGCTCACTGCAGCATGTTTTCCTGTTTCCCACATTCTTTTGGGGATGGGGATTTTGGTTTTTGAGGATGCTGTGCAAACATTTCCAGCACAAAGTGAAATCCATTCCTTACATTGAAACACAGCCACTGCTGCCCATATGGTTGTTTTTTTTCCTCTAAAGAAGTCAAATGGTGACCTATATACAAGAAATTGCTTGTCCTTGAAGAAAGGCTTTTGGAGCAATTTTGACAGCTTGTGTTGTGGGTTTAGTTTTTGGTTGTTTTCTGGGCAGGGCAGGGCAGGAAGGAATTGGTGTTCAGTAGACACCAATTTAGCTCAGCTGCTGTGTACTGATGCTTCGGTTTCTTGCTAAAGAGTCGCAATGTTTTAAAGCATTGCATGTTCTTCAGAAAGTTAATGGACTGTCCTGAAGGATCCAGTCTATTGAATAACACTGACCTCGTGTGAAGAAGACATTTGCATTCAGCTGGTGTTCAATTTTAGGCTAATACAGCATTTTCCCTGATTAATTAATTGTGAGGTTTTGCATGAATAAGGATTACTTCAACAGTTAAGGCTTAACAGGATCTGACTTTCATGATGCACTATGCATTAGGAAAGATGCTTTTCATTGTTTAATTTCTTTAATTTTCATTACACTGCAGTCAATGCTTCCCAGGTAGAAATGGGTAAAACACTGTTTTTGCAGAAGCAATGTGTTATTTTTCCAAGGAACATATGAATAAGGTGCATGCATTTTACATGCCCTTAACTGCTATGTTTTCACTGTTCAGGGGAAATTTTGTTTCTGTTCTGCCTTCTTTGGGTACCTCTTTTTCTGATGCTTGTAGTGTTGGTTCATTATATGTTCTTGTGAAAATTGCTCAGTCTTGCTTTTAATTCTTTTTACTCAGCCTTTATTTGCTTGCGCAAACAGTAGTAAGACACCATTAAAATGATGATCCAGTGCCCCCATGTTATTTTATCCTCCCCTCATTTTTAATCTGTGAAGGTTCTGTCCCATTTCGTGGTTGATGGAGCATGGTGTGTCTCAGTAGTTGTGTTTCCTCCTGGGAATGTAGCTGTCAGATGACAGGACAAGGTGCAGAAGTTCAGGCGGATTCTTGCCTCACCATCTGTTGAGGTGGTACTGCCTTTTAGCACAGCTCAGGTTTTCTTTTAATAACTGGCTGAACCGATGGGGTTGCCTGACTTCTACTACCTTTGAGTTGCAGTGATGGATAGCAGCCTACCACATAGGAGGCATTTTGCAATACTGCCTGATGCTGTGGTTTCATTAGAGACTGTAGTTTTGAAAGACATTGGGGATGCCGTAAGAGACCCTGGCCTGCAGTTGCAGAGGTGATGAGCTGAAGCAGCACACTCTTCCAGCAGCATGGCCACAACAGTTCCCTTGGGGCTGACTCACTGGGGTGAGTCTTGAGTGCCTGCAGAGACCTTAAGCAATTCCAGTTACTACGTGGTTAAGATTTATGTCTCTGTGACATAGGCACATGTCACAGATGTGACGTAGACACATGTCACAGATGTGAAGGGCATCTTGATGTCCCTCTGTGATGTCATCTTGATGTCATCTTGATGTCATCTGTGACATAGGCACATGTCACAGATGTGAGGGGCATCTTGATGTCCTTTTCCGGCCAATGCAGTGTCATGATTTGGTGTGTATTTCCAAGATTGTTATACTGTCTCGGGGAGGGCATAGTTCTGTTGTTGGTCTGTTGTGGGATGCCTAGGAAGGGCAGTGGTGTTACCAGCAGGACTCCCCTGAGTGTAGTGCCCTTCTGAAAAACATACTTTCCCTGGATGCTGTCTATCATGAGAGCCTCTCTTCTCTTGGACCTCACAAGATTGTAAATCAAGCTGATCAACTTTACCTGATACATGGAAAACAGAAATAGCACTGCTGTGTAGTGTCTGGAATCTTGGTGCCACAGCAAGGGAAATGTGAGGTAGGACTGGCTTTAAAAGGCAGTGGAACAGGCTGATGGGCAGTGTATAGGAATGGCAGGTCCAGCCAGTAAATTTCATAGTATTCTGGGAGAGAGGATGTTAATGAATTAAAATTGTCTTTCAGCTCCTCAGACAGTTCTAGATGATGTTACTTGTTCCTTAGATCCATCCAGCTGGTGTTTTTACAGACTATTGTAGGTAACTTTGCCCCAAATTTGGGGATTTTTTTTTTTTTTTTTTTGGTGTGAGGTTTGGTTCTTTTTTATCTCTTAGAAAAGAATTCAGAAAGTGTGAGAGGAAAGAGCTTCATGGATCCTGCCTAGAACATGTTCATTTGCAAATCTTTAAAGTAGAATGTAAATGTATTAATGCTGAACATAGTGCTTATGAAAGACAGTTGATGGAGTGATCTTAGAAAGGGAGATCTGAAAAATATCCACTGAAGAGATGAACCTCTGAGTGCTGTAGCACTGAGTCCCAATGAAGGTTTTTAATCTCACCTGTGCCTGAAAGAGAAGGGTTGTCCTTTGAGTGAGATTTCATTCCTTCTCTGTGCCCAGTAAAGTCATTTCTCCCTGTGGAAAAATTAGACAGTTCATCTGAAACATTGTGGTGTTTGAAATGTCAAATATCATGGTTCTAGCTGGAGCTGTACTGATTTCATGATTCCATTTTACGCAGGCCAGTACACAGCCAGGATGTTGGGGTTTTTTTTGCCACAGAGGAGTAAAATAAGGTAACAGTAGAGATAAATGGCTTTTAATCCTAGCCTGCCTCTTTGAAATGTACCTTATTCTAGCCATAGTTTCCCCAAACCACACACATGGGATAGATTTTGCATTAGCCTAAATTGTTGAATTTAAACCAGGAATTGAAAATAGGAGTTTTCTAAAGTAAACAGTGAAACAGAGGGTATTATTTGCATCTGTATTCTTTTAGACAGCATTCTGAAATAGTTTGGGTCTATATTTCAGAATGTCTCTGTTTCTCTTTAGCAGGGCAACATGTATCTTTTATTTTAAACAGCCTTAAAATTCTGAGATGGGGACATCTTGATAATGGCTGCTTGGATTCAGTTCAACACAGGGAACACTAAATATCCAGTTGTATTATTGAAAGTAGGAAGTTTGTGTGGAAAAAGTGAAATTTCAAGTGTATTGTTTAACAGCCAGTAAAAAAACCCACTATAGTACAGGGGGTTTGGTGTAGACCCTGCCAGGACTGGAGGTTTGATTGACACAAGTTTAGCTACATACATTATGTATTCTGTTGCAGAAATAAGGATTTCAACCTCTTATAGCTGAAGAGTGGTATTAATATGCCACTGTCTTCTAGAAACACGGCTTTGTACAAAAGCAGTGTCATATCTCTGTACTGCTTTGTGCTGTTGGAAGAATGTTGGCCTATGCAGCAGCATCTTTTTGCTGAAAAAAATAGCCCAAGCAATCATACCAGTGTTATAATACCAGTTTTTAACAAAAAAGAAATATGTTTATCTGAAGGCATCTCTTGTATCCCAAATAGATCACTACTTTCCCATCCTTCTTTTAACTCCGTTAAATTTCACATACTGGAACTTAACTGTGAAACTGTGCCAGATCAGTCATCTTCCTCATCATCACCAGGGAGAACTTCTGGGTCACCACTCCTTGTCCTGCTAGTAGCAGAGGTGTTGAACACAGTGTCTTTGTCCTCTGAAGAACAGAGTGTGCTGCCTGTGGTTGGAACATGAGCTCTGTGGAACAAAATGCAGGAATTGGAATGAGGGCATTTTGTGGAAAAAGTGCTGAGCAGTTATTTGGACCCATGGAGCTTCAGGTGACTGAATCTCTGGAGTCATCAGAGCATTTGAAGTAGAGAATGAGGGGATCTCTCCAGCAGAGAGGGGAAGGGCTTGGGTGGAAGCTACGGATTTTCACAGCATTAGTTACTTGTGGTCAGTTTGGTGATGCACTGTGGGAAGTTCCTCAGGTTTTAAGATTTTTGTATGTTGTACTTTATGCATATGTCAAATGACTTTGTTACGATACTGCCTTTCCACAGATAGCTGTGTTTGACATTTATGTTTTCCTCCATGACAAAGGCTAACAGTGATTTTTTTGTCGTAGTTCTCACAAACGCACAGTTAACATATGCATGTTAACATACATGCTATGGATGGCGTAGCAGAAAGAAAGAATGCATGTGTAGAATGTGCATATATGGTGGAGTGTGTGAAGGCAGAAAAACACACAAGCATGGGGAAAAAAGGATGTTCAGAGGGCTGAACACGGAGGGGAAAGAAAGACCCAATAAGAAAGTGATAAAAAAAGCAAAAGTATAAGTTACTGGCAAAAATAAAAAAAAAAAATTGGAAGGTTGCAGAGGGGTAGGAGAATTAAGAGATGAAGGGAAAAAGGCAAGAAGTAATGTAGACCCTGGAGCAGGGGAGATTAAAACTAAAATCAGGTTCTCTGGCAAACTGCTGTGGATCTGATGGCTAATGTTCTTGATCTAAAAGTTCAACAGAAGAGTAGAGGCAGGGAAAAATGGGTTAGGGAGCGGGCAGAGGAGTAAACTACCTTTCTTTGAGGAAAATTGCTATTTTTTTTCCTGCTTGTTTTTCTGTCATTGTTCTGTCACTGTATTCTCTTTGAATAGGCTCATACACTTGCAAAAACAGCTGTCATCACATTTGGTGCTTGCATATTCAAAACATAGTACTATGTCTGATATTCTGTATTTTCTGTGTCTAAGTTAAGCTGAAATAACTACTTAATGTCTGGAAGCAAATATGGGCATTTTCATGAACATTGCTGTACTACTTCTGACACTGACATTTTTCTACTGCATGCACATAATACTACGAATTGGTACATAACATAAACATTAATGCTGTTAGTAAACCTTAGTTTGATATGAGGCTAAAGATGCAGAAATGTGAAAGACTGAGCAGATCCTGAGAGGACAGAAAGAGCACAAGGCTAACAACATTGCCAATGAAATCATAACATCCTCAGCACTTTACAGTAGTGAAATGGAGTGATAAAATTAAGCCTTAAGTTTCTCTGTAGTCATTTGATATGCATTGTTAGAACATTAGACTTGTACGTAAATCACAGAACAGCTGTGCAGCACAGCTAGCAGGACCCAGAAATAGAAATATCCTCTTTTTGACTCTCACTTCCATTAAATCAGTAGACCCTAATTCCATTAATTCAGCTAGGCAATCTTAAAATCAACCTACCACCCTACTGACAGGCTGTGTAAAAGACTGCAGAGCAGTTTACTCAACCAGTAAACTATTGTCTTCAGCCTCACCTCCAGGCAGTAAGGGAGCTGTGGAGAGAGGATCAGGGAAGCAATTAAAATGGTAAGTCACATGCTCTACTGCTGCAGGAGCATCCCATCGCAGCATGGTGTAATGCTGTAGCAATGGTGCAATTGCTAGAAATGGGAGTTTTGTTTGTCAGCCAACTTCCCTATTCCACCCCCTTTTTAAAAAATCAGAATTCAGTATATGTAATCAGGTCACCGTTTTTGACAGGACAGTCTGTCAAAATGCCTCTTTGTCTTTGTCTGTCATTCAGTTCTTTGACCACTGACAAGCATGAGATTAAGCACTGAGTGATGTTCTGTAACCTCCTGTCCTTTCCATTACAACAGGGCTCAATGAAAATAAGCATTCAAAACCAATTATTTCTTATCTATGTTGCAGGATTATTTTCAAGTGATAGTTAGTAAGCTGATTATTTATAAGGCAAAATAATTTAAATAGCTATTTCATTTTAGGCGAACATGACCAGAAAGTATTTTAGTAGCAGTCCAGGCTGTTGCTGAGTCATTTGGTGTTTCTCAGCTTGGTATATTTTGACCTGTGAGAGCAAAACCATAAATCTATTTTTGCAGCAGATCAGCATTCCTGAATTCCTCATTTTAATGGCTTAATATCTCCTGTTGAAAAACAGTGGTTCATGAGTGAGATAGAATGGATGTCAGATAGAGCTGAATGAAACAAAAACTATGTCAGATAAATACACTTTCTAGATGTCCAAGATATTTAATTATTTTGTGTGGCTAATCTTTTTCTTCACAGAATACTTCTATTCTGGCATTGGTACAATGATAATGTAATTGAAGATTGTAAGCTGGAGATGTGCTGGTCAAACTTAGATTTTACTGTCAAGGAAATGGAATTTGCTTTTAAAAGTGTTTGGGCCTGGGACTAGAAGCAGCACAGGACAAAGCAGCTTTCCACTGGTGGGTCAGTGCAGAACTGGAAAATGGTGGGTATTGCATATTCCGTGCCGGCAGTGTTCTGCAGCTTGTCTAATCAGTCCTGACAACCAAATTATGGCCTTACCAGAATGAAAGAACTGGTATGGACCTTGAGAGGTAATTGAGGCTGCCGTCTAGCCCTCAGGCAGGTGTACCTGTGCCTGTGTTATCCTAGCATCCTCTCTAACATGCTCTTCATAACCCCCTGTGATGGAGCATCTGCAGTCTGCCATGGCTATCTGAGGCACTGTTTTGTTGGCTTCCCTGTTAGAAAGTCTAGCTTAATGACTGGTCTGAATTTTGCTGTGATTTAAACCTGATAATCCTTTTTGTAACCATTGAGAAATAGTGAGAAGTTCTGCTCCTCTTTACAGAAGCTCTTCGTACATTTCAAGACTTCTATAAATTCTACCCTTAATCTTTTCTAAACAAACAATCCTAAAACTTCTGATCTTCCCATGCCTGTCATGTTTTCTACATCTCTAAGTCATTCCCATTGCACTCTGCTAGACTCTCTCCAGCCTTTCCTGAAGAGAGGCAAAAATTGGACACGATCCTGGCATGGGCCTTTCTGATTGAGCAAAAGAATAACTTTGTGTTTCTTCCAGGTCTTGTTTCTGTTTTTAAAGCTCAGTAAGATGTTTATATCTCACACCAGTGTGATGCTGACTCACATGCAGCTCATGACCTGCTGTTATTCAGCTACTACATGGAGGACAAGTATTCATTAGGAAAAACCTCTGAACAAGTGAAATAGGTGGCGGTCATGTGAAGACAAGGAATCACTGAACCACAGAAGCTGTGCTATGGTACACAAAATGAGAAGCTTCTTCAGCTGAAGAAGTTTTATTTCATTAATGCAAGTAGAGAGTCTCCTTTCATTTGTTCCCTGAATAAAATTGGGAATATGTTATTCTACTTTGTAACACCACATGTGCCTTTATATATTCAGGGAACGTCTGTGAAGTGATAGATTGTGGAAGTATAGTTGAAAAATATTTTTGAGGGGATCATATTAAATTATTTATTTTGCCCACATTAGAGATGAAGGAATAAGTGAAATTTGAAGAAGTGTCTGGAGGCTGAACTTACAGTGTTCTTATGATTTGCTTTTGTTGCTAAAAGATATGTAAAGATAAAGCTCAGTGTTGTCTCTCTCCCTAGTTCTGGCACTTTCAGTGAGAGTCATTTGTGAGGGCCGTGAATCCATTCTTGGATTCACCAGCATCATGAGTCAATGGAAGTCTATCCTTCTACTTTCATAAAATTTTCTTACAGTTTGAAACATCACCAGATAAGTTCTTTGGCTTACTAGAGCTGTCTTAACAAAAGTAAAAATTGTCTTGCAATAAAGTAATACTGTGGGCAGGGGTTGGAAGCATCAACCTTGCCATAGACATTCATAGGACTTTGAGCATGCCATTTTCACTAAGGTTCTTTATCCCTTTTTAAAGCTAATTCCCAATCCCTAGATATTTCTATTTGTCATCTGTGGAATGGCTAATGTTATACTTAATTGCCTTAGTTTTCTGAGGATAAGACAATGATTAATTAGTCAAAATTACCGTTACAATAGCAGTGGACCCTAACATACACATTCCACATGTAGCTGTTTAAATCTGAACAAACCTAAGTTGATCAGATATGAACTCAGAGAAAATTTTTAGTAATAGAACCGCAAAACAAACTTCTTCAGGCTCTTTAAATAAGCAGTGATTTGTTTGTTCTTGGTCTTGCGGAGCTAAATCAATCATGAGCTTTCTTATGCTAGGCTGCCATTTTTGTACATGCACACTTTCTATTATGCCGACAAAAATACCTGGAAGCAATGCTTACATAACTGCCACACATCCAGGAGACAAAATGTAGACAGAGTTATAGTGTGAATGTGTTTGTCCTTTTTAGATTTTGTTCTCTGAGCACTGTGGGACTGCTCGCTTATTTTGGTAGAACAAATATTATGAGGTAGATTTTAGAAAAACACACAGGTAAGCTGAATCAAACTCAGACTTGAATCTAATGATCTCTAGAGGAGTAAAATCCACACCATCTGTCTGAACAGTGTATTGACATACTCGCATTTGGGTTTGGCTCAGTTGCAGAGTCAAAACATGGCCAAGGCTGGAAGGTAGCTCTGGAGATTTTCTGTTCCAGCCTCCTGCTCAGAGCAGGGTCCACAAGAGCAGGTTGCTCAGGACTGTGATCACTTGGTTTTGAGTATCTCCACACTACAGCCTACCATGGCAACCTATTCCTGTGTTTGGCCACCCTCACGATAAGAAAGCTTTATATTTAAGTAGAATTTTCTGTCACTGGGCACTGCTGAGAAGAGCCTAACTCTCACTTCTCTGATTTCTCCCATTAGATGTTTATACACATCGATAAAATCTGCCCTGAGCCTTCTCTTCAGGCTGAACAATCTCTGAGTTAATACATGGGAAATATCCATGGAAGGGTAGAAAAATTAAATGTGACTCTCATAAATGGCAGTCATTGCTGCTCCATTTATCTCTTTCCCCAAAAGCAGGCTCACAATGCTATTTCACCTACTCTCTGTCCCCCTAGTACCTTGAACAGGCAAAAGATTGCTGGATTTTTACCCTGCAGTTGCAAGCAGGAAAGAGTCTGAAGTCCAGAAGGGTCAAAAGGAGCCATTCAGTACCACGCTTTGCCACAGAGCCTTAAACACTAGTTGCGTCCCTTCTTGTCAATCATTGCTGTATCAAGGAAAGGCGAAATCTTTCCCTGGTAGCTAAGTATTAATGTGAACAGAATAGTTCCTGGCTCTTGCAGATAATTGGGAAAGTTCTGGATTTTAAGTGCTTTAGTGTAAAGATATTTTTCTAACAAAAACAAAGCAGTCTTTGAGCATGCTGTAGCCCAGGGGCTTCTGAGTGCCTTGGGCCCTGCAGCATTGAACGTCTGTTAGCGAAAATGTCTACATGATGGTAAGAGGTGGACCATGCCACACAGCTAAAAGAAGATAAGAAGTACCCTAAAAGTACTTGTCTTCCTGAGTTATTGCAAGATTGTTTCCTCAGTGCTCATGTTAATCAGACACCTCAGGTTGATGCTTGCCAGTGAAGGAAGGGAGTTCCCTATCCCACATTATGTGTGAGGAGCCAAGGAGGCATCAGGGAAGAAGGTGAAACCTTGTTCTGAAATCTGAGCTTAAGTACATGTAGTTTGACATAACAAGCTTGACTTGGAAAACACATTATGTCATCTGTAGGTCCTGAAACAGCTGACTGTGCCCTTCTGTCTCACTTTGCACAGTTCTCCCTCTAGAGCTGCAGAGAAGAGTCATGTAAAATGACA
>JAOEHX010050945.1:8558-31520 GCA_025448015.1 Bolborhynchus lineola | reverse complement strand
CCTCAACTGAAATTATTAATCCTCTTTCATTTAGATGTGGAAGACGGTATATTGCCCAGCTCATCATAGGAAACAATCTCCTTGAGATTATTTGTTGACATGAAGGAAAATTCTTTGAGGAGCTACAGGGAGAGCTACTGCTTATAAATGCAGTTCTATTCAATACAGGCATAGAGCATACACAGCCTTGAATTGTACGAAAATGATGAAAGAACCCAAAAGTTTTTATTGTATGTAACTAGTGCATTCCACAATGGTGTAAAACAATGAATGAGAATGCATCTGCTTGTCACTTCCCTCCAAACTGACTGAAGTGCAAGTAGGTTCTATCCTTGAAGAATCAGATGTTTGCTCGGCTCTCTCTCTTAGGTTTTTCTACTCTGTGTCTTCAAGCAAGGTCAACAAGAAGGCCTTATTCTTGTGTTCTCAATCTTTAAAGGCTACCTCAGATAAAATCATTATTGGCCTCAACTGTGAGCCAGCCCCATGGTGTTATTGGTAAGACAGGGACTAACAAGACTATATAGGAATAATTACATGGCATAGAAACCCTATTTACTAAGTAAATTATTAGGCTCATTCCTGAGGATCATTGAATTATTTTCATATCTATAGTAGATATTATGCCAAATGGTAAAATTTTCAGCATTTCTTATTTGACATTTGCCAGGAGTAACACTCCCCCCGCCTAGGTTAGGACCTATTCAGTTCAGTGGGGGCTTTGACATTAAAAGCCATATGGATGATGTAACAGGTGAAATGACATTGATAAATTAAAAAAAAAATAAATACTGTGTGAAACTGAACTGGCTCTTTTCCATCATTCTGAGTGATTAAGATGATGGTTATTACTTAAGATTAATTGAACTATGAACATCTTTAGAGATATTCTCAAGGAACTAGAAATCAATCTTTCTCATCTTTCTCTATACCCATCCTATACTTCTTACTTACTGTATTTCATAGTTGCTTTCAGTGTAATAAAACTATTCATCTTTTTTTGTGATCCCACATGATCAAGATAATTACTGTTGTTTAAACAATGGAAGCTTTACAGTTATATACAATTGCAGTATGAAAACTGTATTGAGAAGCTGGAAAGAGATAAAAAGTTGTGTGACCATAAAGGTTCTGTGCAGTACAAGCGTGGGGAGAAAAACATTTACTCATCCAAATGTGCTACATGCAACCTGCTGTTTTCCCCAGGTCAGTACCACACTGCAGTAGTAGACCTTTATGTAGACCACTGAAATGTAGACCATCCTCTTCAGACACAGCTAGTTAACATTGCCTTCAGGGCTCAGGAGCAATTTCACTTTCATCTCTCTTCCCCTCTCTTTGCCCCGTTTCCCTCTCTTGTAGGGTCAGTTATACCAGACCATCTGTGTTTTGTGGTGCCTTTTGCAGTATAGCACCCAGCTGGTCCTTCCCAGCCCAGACGAGGAATAATGGAAGTATCCAGCCAGCATAGGCTGAGAGATCCAATCTCTCTCTACTGGGAGAGATCACTACAGCAGCGAAGTTTCATTAACTCAGGTGTATGAAGTGATAAACGGTGCTCTTGTCTCTTTGTCTTTCTTAACTAAACATCAGTTTAAAGGAAATTTACAGGTATTAACATTTTTCTGTGTAAAACTAGACTGTTACTCAGAGCTTAAATTTTGGAGATGAACCAGTGATGTCCTTACTTCCTCTTACCCCTTGCAACAGTGTATTTCAGTGCCTGATTTCACTTCTGTGTTTAATAACACCTTCAAAATTGACTATGTCTTCATGAACTTGGCAGCAATGTAATTCATAATTTTAAGAGGTGCAGAAGTAAACACATTACAATTTGTTAGATCGATGCCCTGTCAGATGCTGAATGTTCTTATTTCTAGAGGAAGTAAAGGAATGAAGGAATGGAAGGGCACAGTTCTTTCTAAGACCGTCAGGACATCTGAAAACATGGGTTATCGACTTTGTTCAGTTGCTATATACAGTTGCCATTTGGTCGGACCAGGTCAGCCTCCCTGTGGAAAGTATTAGTCTTTACTGACTGACTCAGGTTCTGAGCATTTCATGTTGATCTGCAGACACATACAAACACAAATAAATGCATATTTCCAAGCAGTCCGCCTAAGTTCCTGGTAGGAAATGGCGGTGCCCAAATGAACGAGACTTGCATGATTTTTTGAGTTCAGACTAAAGACATGGTTACTGCAGAGTATGGGGAGACTCATCTTGTTACAAAGTTTTTATATTGTGCAGAGTCTGTTTCATAAACCCTATTTCCTGCTGCTCAGGAGCTGAAGAATGGAAAATACATAAGAAGTACAATATATAATATGATATAATATAATGTGCTATAATAGAATATATAATATAACATAATAATATAATAAATATAAAGAACTGCACAAGGGCATGTATAAACCAGTCATAACAACAGAGCAGCTTTGCTACAACCAGATACATCTCTGGAACAGAAGAGAACATGAATTCACTTCCAGGGAACCAGCAGACCTGCTGTTAAGGGGAAGTGAGCTGATCCAAAACACAGGGGCAGAGCAGATGTTCCATGCTCACCAGTGTAAGAAATGGAATGGGATCCTGGGGCAGTACAGCTACAACACACTGGGCTGCCTGTTACCCAAAAAAGAGTCCAAGGTGTTCAGCTTGGAAGATGTTTATCATTGTAATGCACAGTTGTCAGGGACATGTATTTGGAGTGCAGAAGGATAGATCTCCCACCAGGAGATGACAGCTCTGCACTGCAGTTTTGGCATAAGCTAATGACAGCACTTTTTGTACTGATGTACTTTCTAACTTAGACTAAATAGTCAAAGGATTTCCCACTGATGAAGTTTTTACATGAATAATCTTCCACCTACTTGTGTGGGGAGTGTAGATGGAAGAAAAGCAGTATCCATGCAGCACTAATCTCTGACTCATTTGCAGCTGTCATAAACTGCTCCAATGTCTGGTGGATGCGTGGTTGACACACAGGAGGTCCAAACAAGGATTTGGATTGCAGAAAGCTGATCACTGATACATGCATTTTGGCCACTTCCCAGGCTCTGTGCCCCTAGAATGGCTCAGCTGTGCATTATACGGCTGGTGAAGAGTAATAATAATAATAAAGGAAAAAAGAATCTTTCTTGTTTGTTGAAAAAAGCTGGGGTTGGATTCTCTAATGTAGAAAAAAGCCTCTCCAAGCAGTTTTGGGTTTGTTTCTCAGTTAATTTGCAAGTGTTATATTTTTGCTATTTTTAAACATGTTTTTCAATTTGGGTGCAATTCTAGGGAGAGATGTTTGAAATTAAATTGTTGGCTCTCTGTGGTAATCCTAACTCTCTAATAGGCTGAAGAGAACATGCAGCTGGGGTGCAGACAGCTGCCATTTGAAAGCGTAACGCAGGAGTGCATCCCGAGGTAGCTCACTTCTTCCGTGATGGGACTCATCCTCTTGAGGGATTCCCTGCTGTCATTGATGTTGACCAGCACCTAAGCTGTCAGTAGGCAGGTTGATACCTCTTCAGTCATGTTGGTTATCTGAACTGCTCTGCTCTTAGATCTGTTCCTTGACATCCTTCCTGCTTCAGTTCTCTAGCAGCAGAGAGCAAAGGGTTGTGCTTCCTTACTTTCTTTTGGTAAAGAGTGTGATGGATTGTTTCCTTCCTTATACCTAGGAGAGCCACTGTATTAGAACTAGGTGTCTGTATCCAACCAGACCCTGGTGCAGCTGAGTGAAAGACATTGAGGGCTGAGTGTCACTGGAGAAACTAATGTTTTTCTTCTCTCTTCATTGACTCAGAATGTGGGGAGCTTGTAGAAAGGCAAATTCCTCTTTTTTCTTCTAACTCTTCAGTGTTTGAGACAGAATGAATAGAGATGCTCATTGCATTTGACCAACTGTGTAACTGGAGCAGCTCCTCTCAGGCAGCCTCCTAGCTACAGTAACAGTTGTGCTCCATCCGTTTCTGCAACACATAATTTGCAGTCATGTTTGAAATTTTCTCCTTCTCAAGGAGAGGTTTAACAGCAGAATTTGATGGTTTTAATGCTACACAGTCCTGGCAAACGAGACCTGTGGAAATTTTGTTCTCTCTTACCAATAAAAAAAGTGCTGTATTGTCTTCTTTACCAGTAACAGGACAGGACTGACATTACTGTTTCCATGTTGCTGAGACAAAGAAAGAACAAGCCTCAAACCCCCCCCAAATTTACATGTTAAAAAGAAACAATAACAATGGGATGTATAGGGAAATCTGCTTTACTTAAGATTGCAGTCTGGTACCATTTTCCAGTGAACTAGCACAATCATGTTAGTAGTTGTGCTGAGTCTATACACATTACTGTGTAGTTGTGTTAATATGAGAAATTTGGAAAAGTATGCTCTCTAGAAAGTACTATTAATAGTGCTGTTACAGCATGAAACATACTGCATTAGTAACAATGTCAGCAGTACTCCAGGAACTAATCTGATTCCTTGAACAAAGTTTTCAGGAGATTTAAGAAAAATGTTAATTTTTTACTTTTTAAAAGAAGGGTGAACTTAGCATTGCTGGTAAAGAAAGCAGACAGCTGTGTGCCTGGAGTTGGTTTTCCCAGTGCACATCAATCAAACTGGAATAAGTCTAAGGGGAGGCAGAACCCTCTGTCTTTGTGTGTGCTAGTCTTCCATGGCTTCAAGTGTTAGAATCATCTGAAAAGAAAAAATGACTGCATGGAAAAGTCCTTGAACAATTTCAGCCCCATCTTTGGTAGAAAAAAAAGTATATAATCAAGTTTAAGGAGTGAACTTTAAGTATCACCCAGTGCAGTGAGGTATCAGTGAATTACCAAGCTGGCTTCAGCATCTTTTCTTGAGTCAGCTGCCCAGCTGAACAAACTGTGTATCTTTTCCCACAGCACTTTTGAGTATTATAACTAATACACAAGCTCCCTCTGCTGGGCTTCCAGCATAGGAGACTAATGGCAAAGCTTCTGTTAGGTTATTGTAGATTAATCCATTTTGACAGCTTATTTTGGGACTTTCTGCAGCATCAGAGAAAGAGTATGATCAAATTCATGTAAATGGCTTTTTTGAAGCGTGGCAGAGAAGTTTTATGTGTTAGATACATTTTTTTTTCCATGCACAGAGGGAGGCTTTTTCCACAATAACGTAAGCGTAGCTGTTACCTCCTTAAAGTACTGATGCATTGATAAAAAGATAATGATACGTGGCATTCAGTAATGCCTTCTGTTACAGGAAAGAGCTCTAAGAAAATAGATACAAATCTAAAAGAATTGAGAGCTTACAGTCCTCAAATGTTCTCAATACAGTATGCAGTTCTATGTAGCAGTGGTTTCTGTAAGGCAAATCATGAGCGAAGGGGCTTGTAGCAAGCTTTCAGAGGAATGATGAAGTACTGACAACTTTACTGTAATTGGCAGCAAAGAAGAGCTAGTCCTGCTCCTTTCAGCATAGCCCTCAGGGTCAAGATTTCTGTCTAAAGTTTTTGAAACGTATCTAGGGCCTGGCACTGTCATAACCAATGTATTACAAAATCTCTCTTAGGAGATTAAAAGGAGATGTGAAACTGTTTACTTCTAACAATCTAAAGGTTGAGTAAGATAGCTAACAACAAAGGGTGATGTTCTGTGATTGCTGTAGACATGGTACTTCCTTGCTGACTTTTAACAGGGATTTACTGAAAAAAGTACCTGCCTTAAATAATGCACAGATTTGTGGAGTACCTTAATGGGAGAAGGCATATTGACTGCAGTAGCACAAGAGAAAAATTAATAGACTTTGGAAACACAGTGGCTTTTTAACTGTAAGTAGGGCTTCTAGGCACAGGCAGTAGTACAAATACTAAGCATTAAAGTGCTGCTGAACTGATATGGAAATTGCAGGGGAAATGTGGAGTGCATGTATTGCAACCCTTGATCTAGTGAGGAGACTAATGAACACTTTTAATGCGATAGGACAGGTTGTGGTGTCTTTAAAAATACAAGAAGAGTTAACTGAAATATTAAACCATCAGCAGTACATCTCGTAGTGTCAGTAGTCTTTTGGCCAAGTACTGACATGATAAAGAATAATTTTACCTACTGTGTGTCCAGCTCTTATTAAATGGCATTCAAGAAATTTCTCAACAAAAAAAAAAAAAAAAAAAAAAAAAAGGTATCTCAAGCATAAAATTTCTGGATAGCATATTCTCATTTTGGCCTTATCCTTCATCAAAGCATCTGACAGTGTCAGATTCACTAGATGATGTGATACCAATTTGTGATTTCTCCTTTTAAAGCCTTTGGGGTGATCACTCTGTTTCTTTAATGTCCCTAATTAAAGATATTGTTTCAGTAATTCACAGGGCCAAAGAAGGATTGTTATTACAGTGAAATTGAAATTAATTTTGTAGAACAGGCTGTAGTTATGATTAATGTATTCTATTATTGTTGTTCTGGGCATAAATTTTTAGCTGCTTTCTAAAAGATACTGTGAGGGAGCATACAGAGGCTAGCCAGAGATGTTATTTCTTGGCAAGGTGAAAAATCTGAGAGGATTTTAACACAGAATTGGTTGAAATACAGCATAGCAAGCCAGTAGGGATCTTAAGTGTGATTTCTGATCAATCAAGCTTTGGGAGGCCACTAATGAGAGTAAGTGAGGGTTTGTGTTCCAGCCAACCATTTCCTAGAATAAGGAGCACATACAAATGCTCCATATTTATGTGAAAAACAGGCAGCAGCCCTACAGTGACTGTGGATTGAGGCACTTGGCAAGAGATACTTGGAGTCAGCACAAAAATTTTCACATTTAATTATTAGTTAGGACACATCTCGTACCTGCCTTAAGCATTCAGGTACATCCAAGTGGACAGGGAGAAGGTTGCTTTCAATATACGCATTTTACTTTCTTTTCCATTTTCTTTGGTAATGTGGAGGTGGGTCAGAGTAGGTTGATTTCTATCATCCATTCTAATAATGATTTTAAATATCATTTTCTGTCTGGCTTAGCATGTGGGCTTTCTTTGCATTCTGAAAAAGAGGTGATATTTGTTAGCGTATTTCATTACGCCAGCCAAAAAGGTATACTGTATATACACCTCAAGTGTTTGACTCCTTATATTTATGTCATAGTTTAAGCCCAGCTGTAAATTAGCTCACCCCCCACTTCCTTTCTCCCCCGACTCCCAGGGGGATGGAGAGGAGAATCGAAAGAATGTAACTTCCACAGGTTGAGAGAAGAACAGTCCAGTAACTAAGGTATAATACCAACCACTGCTGCTACCACCAATAATAATAATGATAGGGGAAATAACAAGGGAAGAGAATACAACCACTCACCACCTGCCGACTGATACCCAGCCCAACCAAGCAGTGATCTAACCCTTCTGGGTCACTGCCCCCACATCATATATTGGGCATGACGTGCTGTGGTATGGAATACCTTTTTGGTCAGTTTGGGTCAGTGTTCTGTCTCTGCTTCCTCCTGGCTTCCCCTCCTCCCTGGCAGAGCATGAGGTTCAGAAAGTCCTTGGTCAGACTAAACTTTACTAAGCAGTAACTGAAAACAGCAGTGGTATCAGCGCTGTTCCCAGGCCAAAAGTCAAAACCACAGCACTGCACTGGCTACTAAGAAGGAGAAAAATGACTGCTACTGCTGAACCCAGGACAACTTACTTTATATTAAAAAATGGTAAACAATTCATTTATTGCTAGCTGATACTTCTTTATTGTACAAGGCTGGATTTGGGTAGAAGTTTAAATCCATTTAAAATACACAATCAGCATTTTAAAATAGCCATTAATTCAATTTTAAAATTAAATGCCCTGAACATAAAAATAAGCTTCACAAAAAACATGATATTGAAAGACAGTTCATTTAGTAAGTAACTGAACTGACTAAGATTTTTTTAAACAGTGTGCCTTTGCCTTCCAGAATTACATCTAGGAGATCTCCTCATTCACATTTATTTTCAAAGGGTTACCTTACAAAGTACAGAATTTGGCAGATTAGATTCCAAACTGCAAGGTGGCAAAATAAGAACTCTGGAGAGAATGCAGTGCCTCTCACTGTGTCTCTGCTCTCATTTGCTTAGGAATTAAGCTCTTTCTTTAAATTCATTGAAGCTGAAACAATACATTTGAAAACTACTGGAAATGAGTGAAGTCTCTAGATGTTAAAGGCTTATTTACTTCTATTGCAGTAACATTAAAGACCAGTAATCAAGATAAGAAGTAGGTTGTTCTCCAGGTTATACAAATGTCATAGGTGTTTGAAGCAGCTGTAATAAAATGTCTTGTTAACAGGGAGCAAAGTAAGATAGACAAACAAGATTTTTCAGCCGTTAGTTTTCAGTCAAGTTCTAAGTGATACTAATTATCCATAGCCTCTTTTACATGCCAAATGAGACAATATGGTTTATAACAGATGTTGCCTCCATACTTAATGCTGAGTCTATTAAACTTGAAAAAGTAATTGCAAATCCTATGATAACACAAATTATAACAAAACCAAATGTTTTCAGAAACATTTTAAATATATTACCTTGATATTCTAGTTAGTTTTAGGATTACTATTTATCTTGTTAAGCCTGTTTCTACTCATTTTTCTTCTTCTGCTTTGTTTTGCTTTTTTTCCTTTCTCAGTTCTCTTTTCAAAAGTTGTAATATATTTTTTTGCAAAGTATGGCTGACATACAGGCTTTCGCCTAAAGCCAAAACCCTACTTCAACTAAATTATTTAAATGACCTGGGTATTGGTCAGTAATATACAGATGTGGTTGACACAGAGGAAATTGCCAGTGATTGCAATGAAATGCATATAATTAAAGCTGTAGTTAAACCCTGAAAAACCAGTTCCTCTCTGAATTCTTTAGGTCAGTAACTTGGAAAAGTTCTTTTCTGGTGAAATATACTATTTGCAAATCTTACTTACATTTGACATCAATAAAAGTAAGGCATGAGTCATTTCTTAGGACTGCATTAAAGGCAGTGTTGACCTGTTCAAGATAATAAAGTCTTATAAACCTAGCTAGCCTGCCTTCATAGAAACCTGTCTTGCACTTCATTTTTCTTAGCATTTTCCTGAAATAAGAAAGCCGGATTGTTCTACTAAGATGTTTCTAAACCCACATTTGTAGTCATGATTTTCAGTAAAATTTAGTACCCTCTTCCTTGCATCCTCTTTTCTGTCTGCAGAAAAATCTGTCCCAATATGCCTGTAACATTTACTTCTTCTCAAGGTCTCTTTTCCACTCTCTTCTCCTGATTTCTCTTCTTTCAGTCTGGAGGTTGTTGTTCTGTAGCGTGCCTGCTGCTGCTTCCATCAGACTGGTGGATCTATGGGATCCTCTAGTGAGCCTCTTTTCACCTCATCTGTACAGCTAAAGATGTGGCATTCACTCTCCTGAGACAGGATGAAACTCTGTTTTTGAGAAACATGTAAATTTACTGGTTTATGTAAGGAACTCTTAATAATGATACACGTTATGGACATGCTTATAAGATTAAAGGCAGTACTTTGTCTTGTGAACCAGCAAAAACCAGAGTCCCGAAAAATGTTTAAAAATAAAATTATTATAACGGACCTGATGTTGGTTTCATGTTTCTGTTTAGGTGCTGACCCCAGCACAAATAAAATCAATTTGCCTGGCCATACTAGAATCGGGAAAGCAGTATGCGGTGAAGAAGCGGAAACCGTTCCCACTCATGTATTCCTACTATGGAACAGAGTACCTTGGTGAGTAAAACACAGACCACTTTGAAACCAATGCTGTGCGTAGATGCTGAGCAGTTGACGTTTCAGAAATAAAATACATAAAACATACAGTGTAGGATTTCTCCTGATTTGGGGCCATCTTACCTCCTAAAACTGCTAACTGGGACTAAGGAGCTGGAAGGAAGTCCTGATGCTGGGGGAGGCTGGGGTACCTGCGCCACACCAGGGGAGCAGCAGGCAGCAGCTTATTTTAAGGGTAAATATGCCCTTGTCAGGTGGAGGCAGTGAATAGTGTGGTGACTATGCCTGTGTGCCGAAGGTTGCCAGAGGAAGCTTTCAGTGTATGATTCTGTGATGTTATCTGTAAGCTCCTGCTGCCACACAGGGACTTGCAGAGCATTTTTGGCTGTAGTAGTGCAACTCAAGCTTGTGGTTGGCTCCTACCCATGCCGAGCAGCCTAGCTGGTGCTCATCTGAAGCAGTGGTGAAAGATCACTGAGCAGATCCGTAGTAGGTCCCTCAGTGCACAATATCACTCTAAGAAAGTGTAAAATTGATTTTAGATCTTAGTGAGTTCTCTGGCAGGGGAGAAGTCAATGAGTGGTGCTGCTCCACAGACCCGGCAGACAATTCGATTCATGCACTGATATTTGGGTTTTAGCTGACTTGATACTGTCTGTCAGCAACTGGGAATACCATTTATGGTCCAGTTTCAATTTGGGTTCAACAAAGACTTCAGAATAATGGTCTAGATTCAGTAGTTTGACAAAAAGAATAATGGCTTGAAATAGTATTCAGTTTAGGTTCAATTTAACTTTGCTCATGGAGTTTCAGTCATATCAGAATGAAAGCAGAAAAAATTCATACCTATTTTTGCATAGGTAGGGGAACTAGAAATGAACGTAGTAACAAATCAGTGTCATGCACCTAGAAAGCTTTTATTCCAAGTACTACTGTAATAGGCATAAAGAAGATGAAAGAGTCATGCACTTGACAAGGAAATCAGTCCCAGGGGAAAGTTGCTGTGAGGTAGAGGTAGGATCTAAACCTGCCCTCTAATTTGACTGTTTCTATTCATTACAGGCGCAGCTCATGGGCTTTCATCAATTCTTCAGATGTTACTTTCCTATTATGAGTACCTGCAGCCAGCAGATCAAGAGCTTGTGTGGCAGAGCGTTGATTTTCTTATGGACCAAGAACAGAACAGCAACTGGCCTCCTGAGCTGGGAGAGACAATTGAGCGGGAGAATGAGCTTGTACACTGGTGTCATGGAGCTCCAGGTTCTTTTCCCATTGATGCTGTGAATAGCCAAATGCTAATCACATTGCTTTTCAGTGTTAGGTGATTGCATGTAGAAGACAGTCCAGGTTAAATTTGACCAATTTTGACATTTTATGATATGCAGGGAAAATATTCAGGTTTTTTCTCCAGTTAAGAGTGTTTCAGTTATTGCTGAAGCAGCTGGAAAAATAAGTGTATTTTCTGCCTTAAAAGCATAGGTGATCACGGCTGAAAGAATTCTGGTAATCCTGAACTGTGTTTTTTCTGCTCTTGCTCCCTTTCATTATCAGATCTCAAAGACTGGTTCAGCTTAGTCAAAAGACAGTGTATGGCTAGGAACAGAAATAGTGTGCAAAAGAACATTGATATAGACACATCAGTGAGTTCTGGGAAGGCCTTCAGAAGAGCTTTTCACCCCTCATCAGAATCAAAGTTTAAGCTGCACTTACTACATGGATAAGGCATAAATATGACCAAAGTATTTTAATGTGAAGAGGAGTTTGTAATAGCAAAAAAGCCTTTTTTCTCAGGGTTACCCATGTAAGAGTGCTTCTCAGAGAAAAAGAGAATCAATCCTTAGTTTGGATTCATGAGGTGAGTCTTATGCCTGTCAGTTCAGAATCTAGTCCTATACCTTAGCAATTTTGGTAAGTAATGCTATATATTGAAATAGCTTTTTTACCCCCAGGCAAAATTTTATTGCTAACTAGACATATTGGCTTGATAATATGAACCTGCAAGGTTACAAAAACCCTTGCTTTCATTAAAGAACATCCCTGAATACTGATACATTGCTTTTAAAGGTGTTCTATTTAAATTACAAAAATTACATTTTAATTAACATCCCCTAAATGTGCTTTCTGCTGATGAATTATCTTTTTGTTGTTATGGTTAAGGAACAAATTTCTTGCTCCCACACTCTCATGAAGGAAAGCCAGCTTTTGTTTAACAAACTTTTTTAACTTTTAAAAGGAAAAAAAATTACTTCTACAGCATGGCTGGCCTACTAATGGAGGCTGCGGGGAAGGTACCCTCTTTGTTTCAGCATCTTAAGAGTAGTTTTTGCCTTGTGTTTAACTGTTAGTGGAGACATATGCAGTGAGACTTGCCCAAAGAGATAAAATCCCAAAGCACATAAAGAAGTTACTTTAGGAGACATTTAGAGACATGCAAATGCATGAATCAGTATAATTCTTCCCTAGAAGATCCTGTATCCCATCACTGCTTTTGGGTAATAATACACATGTAGCTCACAAGAACACTTTTCAGCTACTTCAGTGTATATTATATTCAGACCACAAGTAAGCTGTTCTAAACATTTCCTTAGGCACTTGATTTGTTTATGTGTCATATGCATTCTTTGAAGGTTACCATGAACTGAGCTGTGCAGTGCTCTGTTAAAAATTATGGTTAATTTATTCAAATCCCCTCTAAAAATAAGCAAAGTTGTTTGGCTGGTGCTTTGTTTTGTTTTTTTTAACAGAAGTTAGTATGCATAACTATTTATAACTAGAATAAAGCAGCATGGGCTCCACTTAAAAGAAAATAAAAAGCAAGTTTCTTTTTCTCATTTGGTAAAAAATAATCTGTTACCAGTGTAAGAAATTATCTTGCCCATCCTTGTGTCGGTGTAAGTAGGTGAGGTGCATGGAGATTTGAAACCAATAGAAGATAGCACTAAGAGTTTACTGTATTAAAGGTAAAAATGTAACTACTGTTCTAAATTGTTAGAAGACTGGGAATGTTAGAGTAAACCCTGAAATTCAGTAATGCATTGAAAAGATTGAATATGGTTGTGTCACATGAGGTGGATAAGTACATGTTAACGTATGCTTTTTAGCATACCAGATACTCTCCCTTCCATATGTAGCAAATAGATATATAACATTGACAAGTGCAGAGCATGAGACTGAATTTTTTAAGTGTATTAATCTTTATTTTCTTACGTGTTCTATGAGACTTTTGGCCTACTTGTTAAAAAAGACAATCTCACTGCTATTTTCCTAGGCATTGCATACCTGTTTGCCAAAGCTTACCTGGTTTCCAAAAAGCCTCAATATCTGGACACTTGTATCCGCTGTGGAGAGCTAACTTGGCAGAAAGGCCTGTTGAAGAAGGGACCTGGAATATGTCATGGAGTGGCTGGTAGTGCTTACGTGTTCCTGCTGCTCTATAGGCTCACTGGAAACTCAAAATACATATACAGGGCACAAAGGTTAGAATTCCTACCTTTCTGGATTCAGGGTAATACTGCAAAGTTTCAGGAACATTTATAAAGCTGTGCAGTCTTTAATCACCACCCTTAGACGTAACTGAATGTTTAAGCCTCAGGTTCGATTCTACTTATGACTTGTGGGGCAGGCACACTCTGCAGAGAGCCCTGCAGTCCTGCCTCCAGGCTGCCTGTAGCAGGAGAAACATCAGGTTCTCCTGGGGTTCTATCCCTCCCTTCCTGAGAGCCTGTGCTCCTTTGGAGGGAACTGGGGTGGATGGGTAGCAGTGGTGTGCATCCAGGTCTCATCCTGACACAAGGTCAGAAAGCATCCAAGTTGTGTACCGGTGTCCAGGAAGAGAGCGAAGTGTGCTTTTTTATGTTTTTCAGAGCATTTAATGCTATCCCTTACTATTAGAAGTGGAAAATAAGTATTGGAACTGCTTTGCTGTTACTTTACAGTTTTTGAATTTATCATTCCCATATCCAGTTTGACATTGTGCTGTTCAGCTTAGTTAATGGGGCTAATTCTATTTTGTTCTGATGCGAGCAAGTATGGTCTACTGAAAATTCTGTCACAGTGCTGCAATTATCTTTAATTATCTTTCTGCAACTTACAGTAGTCAGTATTTGTTACTGACAGCATAGACTGATGAGGGAAAGTAGTACAGTAATTAGGGTGACTTATTTTCAGCCATCTGCTTTGAAGTGAGAACATCTTATTTGTGTAGTTATTTCAGCATTACAGAATTTGGTGCATCAATGTGAAACACCACTTGCATCCTGCTGAAATAACAATTGAGATAAAAGTTATTTACAAGTGTGTTTAAGGATAGCTTACAGAAATCAGGAAAAGCTTATAGCTCGTAAACAAGCATAGCGCACATATAGATTGCAAAGTTTTGTCTTTTCTAGATCTGTTTCATGTGAAAATTGGATAGTGTAAAATTTGCAGATAAGATTAAATAATGAACATTCTATTTTCTTACTCATTGAACGTTATTAAAATGATGCTTTCAAGCAACAAGTAAGTTGACTTAGAGGGACATCAAATAGTAACAAATCTTTTTTATTTTTTTCTTTTTCTCCTAGGTTTGCAGAATTCTTATTTACAGAAGAATTTAAGGCTGGTTCCCGGGCATTAGAAAGTGTATATAGTCTGTATGAAGGTTTCTCAGGAACTGTGTGTTTCCTGACTGACTTGCTGCAACCCAACGAAGCCGAGTTTCCTCTCTTCAGTGTCTTTGTCTAAAGAGTAATGTCCTCCAAGGCCACATCCTGGTGGGGATGGGAGAGGACACCTGCTGTTTCACTTATATGTCAAGACAGGCTATTTACAGAACAAGCCAGTGGTACCACTAATGCTAGCCTTAACGTAGCTGGGAGTCAGATGAAAAAGAAACTACACTGGGGCTTTGGGAGGGAAGTGCGTGGTCAAAAAAAATACATCCGTGAAAAAAAAAGTGACTGAATCTGATGTGGTAGATATTTCAGTATAATAAGAAGCAAAATCTGAT
Organism: Bolborhynchus lineola; assembly: GCA_025448015.1. NCBI lineage: Eukaryota > Metazoa > Chordata > Aves > Psittaciformes > Psittacidae > Bolborhynchus > Bolborhynchus lineola. The sequence goes on along the minus strand of JAOEHX010050945.1, from coordinate 16,815 downwards.
TACTCAAATGAGAGAGAAAGGGGCATTCTCAAACTTCTAATTTGGTGGTTACATTGGGTTAAAGAAAAAGACAAGCTAGAATTACAGGGATATGCAAGGAAGAAACAGTGATGCATCCAGTAGGTTTTAAAAAGACTTGCAAAAAACTTCATGCAGCAATGCACTTATTGGAGAGGGTGTCATAGACATGTCACTACACTGCACAAAGGCAAAATCTGGGATTTTTTACCTAAACCACGTCTACTAATTCTAGTAACATGTATTAGAAGTACCTGTATCCTAGAGCTCTTTTGTCTTCATGTGCATATAATGATGTTTGTGTGGGTAGCTATATATTTAGCCTGCAGTTTCACAGGTTCATTTCAGCTAGTGGTGTTTCATGTGTGTAAATGAGAACTTAATGTGACCCTTCCTTTCAGAGTTCAGTCTATCATGAGGAGCTGGTCTCCTAACTGATTCACTGTAACTGCATCACTTCTTGTCAATACTTTCCCTGTCACAGGGAAGATGAATGGAGCCATCGAAAAGACTTGGGTTGAAAAGTTCTATAGCAAAGATACAGCACGCAGATGCTTTCTTCATGGTACAGCATTACTAGATAAGTATTGTTCAGTGGTACAAAAAATTCCTTTAAAAATCAATTACTTCCAGTGGCATTCCTGATCAGTAACATACATGTTTTTGAGAATGGAAAATCTGTTTTCCCTGATGAATTGTTCACTACAAACCCTGCAAACTGAATGCAAACCTTGGATGGCATACTGGTCTTAAAACCCCCCTGATAACAGATCTCAAATTTGCTTCTTTTCCTGATTAACAAAATAATTTGTATGCCCAAGTTATTTGCAGCTATAAACGGGTTGCTCAACACTAGTTGCACTAGCACTTAAGGTTGAAATTATATGCTGTTTTATATGTATTATATATATGACACAGTACTTTAAAGCTAAAGAAAACACTAACATAGATTTGTACTAAAACCTATAAAATCAGTATCTGTATTTAAAATATATTTAATATTTATTTATTTATTTTATGGGAATAATGTAATGCAATTACCTTAAAAGACAGATTGGGAAGACCAGGATGTCGAACGTTGGAGTTAGGATGAAAAATTTATGATGCATGCACTGCCAAACAATGCAATCTTTCTTCCTGCATTCTCAGCTGGAAAAGATTACAGTTCCTTTATTTTTAATGGCTAGTGGATTAAAGTTCCCATTTAATTTCTGTAGGCCTTGATCCAGCTGTAATTTGGAGCCAGGCCTGACCATCTTTCCACATTTTAAGAGGGTCATCTCATTCCTAATCTTGCTACTTATTTTAATGAGATGGCTTTCATTATTATGAGGTGCAGATTAGGACTTCTATTTTGTCTTGCACTGTGCAGCACTAATTAGTGAATCATAGAAGTAACCAGATTTCATTAGTGAATAAAGCAATGCAGTTCAGTATCAGTTTGTCAAGTATTTAGGGATTTTTTGGTGAATGGAAATGATAAAATTCAATGTACAGTTGCTACAGGTTTACTTATTTGTGGGATAAAAGGTCTTCTAAGAAAGCCATCTATGTCACTTTGTTAACTCTGAGCAGTGAAATGTGTACACATAGGAGGATATATTTCACAGGGAGGTATACATGTGAGGCTAAATCGAAAAGTCAATGGAGATGCGCACGTGCTCTGCCCAGCCATGCTGAAGTGCTCCTGTTAGATCGAAGTCAACTGTCAGTAGTGGAGACTGTAAGTCCATTAGGATTTTTATCTAGTTGCTTCCTGTAATGCATGTGGCTCATACATTTCATAACCGTAATCTTTTTAAAGAAATGTTAAGGAAGGTAAAACTGGGCCTATCCACTCTTTCCCACGTGCTAAATAGCTTTTCAGTCTCCATTTTTATTGTGGGGTAATGTCACTCAGCTAAAACATGTAACAAACATCATTTGTGCCATAGCATTTCAATAGCTACTGTAACATTATCCTATCTTATTGTAAGACAGAGAACTAGCTTTTGCCATGATCTAGACTCAAGCTGTTGCAATCTACATGTATTGCCAATCCTTTTATTTAGAGATACAAACAAAACAAAAACATCTAACATTTTGTTAAGTACACCCTCGAAAAACACAACCAACTCCACACTTAAGCCTTAACAGAATCTACATGTATCGGAATAGTAATCATAACCTTTCGATTTTGTATCCCATGCCTACTTTTTCATTATCAGTGGGCCACGACATTTAATTGTTTCCAGTTAGTTTTTTTCTCAGGAGATGCTTGAAGAAAATCTTTGCCAAAGCCTCAATAAACCTAGAGCACAATAAATCAGCACAGTAATTTAGATCCTGACCAAGTCGTTAATGCTGATACTGTAACATATAGCACATATATGTTAAAATTTACCATAATAGCAGTACATGAAATCACTCCATTTTATTATGCTTGACTTCAAATGGCCATGTTTCCTTTTATCTTTTAATGCAATTCTTCATAAATGGCAGGAAATACACATTAAGAACTTGGTGTCAGTTTTCTAGTGGTTTCCCCTCTGTGTCTCTTTGTAGAAAAAATTCCTTCTGATTTATTTTCAGATGAGACTATGATCTGCTCTGTGTTGTGTTCCAACAGCACACACCCAAACGAATTTTCTGTACCTGCAACCATGCTTTGTTTATGAAGCCATGTGCTTGGCTTCATTTGAGAAAGAAAATAGTTACTTGGGTAAGAGTTAATCCATTCAGCAATGAGAAAAGCCATGCAACCACCCAGTTTTCAAAATCTAGGTGCTAAACACCTCTGTAAGTCATGCAAGTTCAGCGCTGACTTCAAGGGCAGCATGCAAACTTTGTTTACTGATAATTAAGATCAGTTACAGTAACAAAAATATCAAGTCTCGTGGGATACAAGTTGTAAAAATCTTGGAACGTAATTATTCGTCTGTTTCATCAAACATGGCAGTTGAAGCTTCATGGCTTTTCTCACTTGACCTAGCTGGGTTAAGGTGGCTACTAGACGTGCTGTAGTCGTGCTGTAGTCGCAGCTGCTGAACACAGCATAAACATACCCTGGGGCTCTTCTGAAAATGCCAGTCATTAAATGAGCAGGTTTTTTTCCATCCTCTTCCTCCTCTTGTCTACTTGCTTTTTTTCCTTTGTATACTATGTATGCTGTTACATACATGCTATCGCAACCTTTATTTTTAAAACATTGACAGGAAAGCAACTTCAGAAGAGCCATCAGCACTTTTCAGTGCAATAAAAAACCATCAGGTCCTATGTGTTCCCTCTTTACTGCTTTGAGAAATCGATCAACCTTTATTAGACATTATCAGCAGGATGCTCTCTCCTCCTGCTCCCGAATTTGGCCCTGATAGACTGAAAAAATGTATTCCTGTACAGATTCTGCCATGGTGCTGTGACAAAGGACTGCATTACTGGAAACTCGAGAAGCCTCTTTCAAAGTGTAAAACACAAGTTCCTACATCACATTGGCACATCAGTTTCTTGACTGTGTTTAGTTTATTAAAATAGTGTAGGCATTAGGAATTTAAGTGATATACTAGTATTTCTGATTATGCTATTAATGCAAGGAGTATGCATTCTGTGGGTATTGGTGCTTATTTGTGATGTACCTGTGTTTGTGTGGTGCTGTTTGAGTAAAGCTGTAGACTACAAATCAGTTTAAGGAGCTACATACTATTCATGATTTTTGGTAGGTCATCCATAGATTACTATCATGGAATGATTTTGAGGGAAACTAGATCTGTAATGTCCAGATTTAGTGATTTCAGGATTTATAAAGCCAGACACAGTAAGTTTCATCAACAGTACAGTTCTAACAAATATACCTTAATTTTTTCCTGCTACTTACTACTTCTCAGTATGATAACATATTCATTTTGTGCCAGTGCTTTCAATTTCTGCTTTGTTTGCTTTACTGTTTCCTTCAGCTTCCCTGCCTTTATTTCCCAACCTATGAATAACTTCAGAAGCAGCCCAGGTCTTTCGTTCTTGAAAATATTGACTAATTTTGCTTGAGGGATGTTCCACTTACTTGCATTACATTATTTACACTCCCAAGTGGTCTCTTCTCACTGGCTCTGCCACTTCCCACCTCCCAAGGAAAAAAACATCGTATTATCTAGTAACTGCTACTGATGTTTTACATCATTAAGTACAACATAGACTTTCCAAGGAGCATGTTCAGTTCTCTAGTATCTCAGTTGTATGAAGACAGTCAAAACCAAATAGAATGGCTACACATCCCAAAATACACATTTAAATAGTTCTGGGAAATATGCACAAATGAATGCAAGTAAGGTGGTTACCCTTTATGCTGTTCTGCGAAATTAAGTAATGTCATTTATTGTTCTAATATTAATCGTATGGACATATAGAGTGTCTGATAAGAATACTGATTAGTATTTTTAAAATATTGTGGAAAAAAACCCTGAAATGTAGGTATCTGATATATTGAGAAACATACAGGTGCAATATGTGCAAATGGAAACTTTCATAAGGAATCAATTTTTTATTCTTACGTTGTTATCTGCATATAGAGTTATTGCATCTGCCAACATATTTCATGTTTTACGCAAACAATGACCTATTTTAGCATATGCGTGCATTTTGAGAATATATACTTGTTACTTGAACCTGTAAGATCCATGGACAGAGTGTATCCGTGAGGGCTGCTAAGTAAATCTTACCAGCTACCGAGAAGGAGAAAAATGGCTGCTACTGCTGAACCCATGACAGTGTGGTAATATACATACCTTGAATATTCACTGGCAGGAATGCATATTCTAATCTGTATGAACATTAGTATATCAGGAATAAGAATTGCCCTGTAAATTTTAAAGATTAAACTTCCTATGAAGAACTACACTGATGAGCAATTGCTAGGGAAGAGCGCAGTGTAGATTGCTCTATGAAAGCTTTTCAGGTTATATAAATGTCCTGGACTAAGAAGTAAGCAGAAAGCTAAATAGAAAAAAATAAGAAAATGATCAAAAATCACACTACTGAGGGAACATACTTCAAAGCCATAAGCGAAAAATGCTCAGGGCCCAAAAACCAATACAGCAATTTAGGGATGTGAATAGGCATTTTCCAAGAGAAGAGCACAGTCCACTTCATTGCACAGACAGTGGTACAGTGTGCACTGCACAGGTTTTTTTGCTGCCTTGAACAACGCTTCATTGCCATTATTGCAAAGTCATCATATGCTGAAAAGAGTCTGCCTGTGAAGGAGTTGCCTGTAGCGGAACCTACTGCCTACTCCAGTCATTTAATGGAAGTGACGTATGCTACTGATATTTAGGCAGTTTAAAAAAATAGATCCAAGAAGCAAACATGCACCCATTTCTTGACCTAGGCCTGTGAGTTACCAAACCTCCTGACTAATTAGTCCTGTCACTGATGTCACTGCTGGTCCTGTACCCTGTATATTTAAAATTTTGCATCATGCTTGAAAAAAGGCAATTTATAAATAGCAATCTGCTTGAAAATACATAAATCCATATTTATTTTTCATACTTACAAGACAGTCCCTTGACTTCATTCAGTGCATGACTCAAAGAGACAGCGAAGGCATTTAGGTCAAGTACAGCAATACCAACTAGAATGGCAGAAAACTAATTAAAAACTCATTCTGCCTAGTCGTATAATGGTATTTGATTAAAAATTGTAATACAGTGATATTCAGAAACAGCATTGCATGAGCACGTGCATACTCCCCAGAAAATTTTACGTAGAAGTCCTAACATCAATTATATCCCCTAGTGAAGAGAAAACAGATCCTTTTCAAGAATTTATTTCTACTTCATATAGAAGAGAAAGCCGTATGACCACAAATTTAACTGTGCTTCTGCCTTCATTACCATGACCACACACAAAAGTTTTCCTCTAACAGCAGTCTGCTTTCACCACTGATTTGGCCTCCTGTGCCCATTTTAAGGGCTTGATATGCCACCTGCTGATGTCAGTGAATCTTCACTTGATTTCAGGCATGCAAGGATAGGTCCTTCCACATGTGTGAAATAGGGACAAAACTGCATCATTCTGGCCCCCAAGCCTACAACCTTTCCTTTACATGAGTCCCATGGAATTAGTAAGGGGTTTTCATCTAGTAAGGGGGAAGCACAGGTGTTTGCATATGCAGGGCCCTATTTGATAGCAGTATTATACCCGTTTCCCCCCAATATACATAAATGCAAATACCAATAAAAAGTACAAGGAACTTAAATAGCATCATTTCATGTTTAGCTTGTGCTGGTGACACTTGATTATTCAATATATTCCAACATATGGTGTTCATGTCTTGAGTATATGCTGCACCTTAGATTGGTTTCTCAGTGTAATAGCCATACACAGCCATAATATGATACAGACCCTTAGAATCAAGATTGATTTGATTCTTAGAAATGCACCTTATTGTTTAAAAGCAGAACCCCTGCTCTTCTAATGTTTTAAACACTGTGATCTTTCAGAATGTGTTTACTGTATTAGTTTTGTATTGCAAATTATTATAGAAACTAGATTTTATAGCTTTTTAACAGCTGTGATAATTCTAAGCTTCATAGTGGCAGAACAACCTCTGTGTATATCCATATTATGAATCTTAAAGCTGTGATTATATTTTGCCTTAAATAAAAGCCCAACCTTGAACAGTATGATTTTGCACTGGATCGCTTATTTCTGTACTTACTTTCCATAGTGCTGGTAACTTTTCCTTCCTGAGCAGTCAGGGCTTAAGGCTCCAAAAGCTTTCCAGTAGTACTGCGTCAGCAAAGGTGAAGTTGTTCATCTTAGAATCAGATAAAACATCCAGGCTGCACATAGCTATTGAGTAAAACTACCCTGTGGTATCTTTCCCCTTGTGAGAGAAGATAGGTTGCTTTTGGCCCGTAGATTACAGTTTTTCACTTAGGTGTTTATTTTCAACCTCCTTAAATCTCAGTATACATAGCCTCTTCTGTTTACAGAAAGACTCCCTCTGTTCCCAGTGAAGGGCACTACAGCATTAACACCACCAAGACCTGCTTGTAACAAGGCTTATTGTCATCATGAGCTGCGCTCAACTAAAGATGAGGAGGGGAACTCTAGATTTGCCAGTGCAGCAGTGCAAGAAATGGCCCAAATGAAGTGTCACTGGCATTTTTCATATAAATCTGGTGACAACCCAAGTTGCATTAAAAAATAGTAGCAGACATGCAGAAATAGCCATTAGTGTTAAAAGACCAATAGCATCTCAAACTCTATCTTGCCGTTCTGTTGTGCTCCTAGTAGGTCTCTGGTCTGTAGCTAATCTCCATGTGCAGATCTGCAATTAACAGACAAGGCAAAGCAAGATCTATCAAGGCAGGCATCAGATCCAGCTGATCATGAACCAAGTACCTGCACCAAATAGAGAAGCGGCAGTGATGGGAAACTCCCCTGGTGCAGGGTAGAGGCACCTTCTGCCAACCCTGACTTAGAACCTCTGGAGCCTTGTTTCTTGCCAGGCGATAGGATTCAGGTTGTTGTGGAGAGACTTCGAAGGCTTATCTTGCCCTCGGGCTATCTTTTACTGCTTGTCAGTGATGCTCCCTGCTGATACCAGTAACCTTACATATACCCAGAATGCCTCCATAGCACTAGTGGCAAGGGAGGAACGCACCGGGTAGTCTGTCTCCAGCTGGTGCAGTGGAAAAGACCCAGTGACAGTAGGCAAATGCTGCTGGCTGCAGCTGGTGGTGCTGCCGCACTTTGGGTTTTATGATTCCGGGAGCCCTTGAAGGCAAAGGCCTGACAAGCAAGGGTAAGACCCACCTGTGAAAGCCCTAAAAGGGCAGCTCTGGCAGCAGGCTCACCGGCTGGGTGAGGAAGCCTCTGAACTAGTGGGGGTGCATCAGGGGAGGGTCACTATGACTCACAGCTCCTTTCCTGCATTTGTTTTCTTATCAGCTTTTAATGTTTCATGGGGTAATTTTCTTCCAGGTGCAGGCCTTTACCCTGAAAGAAGGAGGCAAGAGTATTTTCTCCTCAGCCTGCCAAAGCCGCTCCTCGCCTCCCCCCCCCCCGAGTAGCCCCATCTTTCCATCCTCCCCACACAGGTCAGTTATGTATCTTATGGTAAAAGGAGACGCGAGAAGGGGATGCTCTTCCCGTTTACAGCGCAGCCCAGGCGCTACCACGACCACGGCCCGGCGCTGCCGAGCGCACCCACACCGGAGCCGCCCGGGGTCTCTGGCGACCCCCGGGCCTCGCCCTGGCCCCC